>JARBWK010000008.1:62396272-62581272 GCA_030556195.1 Anolis apletophallus | reverse complement strand
TTATTATTAGCAGAAGCAGAATGAATATTATGCCTTATCATTCAGGGTTATAGGCCTGTGTGGAAGGGCCCTGGCTTCTTATTTGACTTCCTTTCCACACATCTGAATAAAATCCCATGTTATTTGTTTTAAACCAGATTATATGAGTGTGGACTCCGATAATCCAGTTCAAAGCAGGTATTCTGGGTTATATGGCTGTGTGGAAGGGTCCTGAGTCCACACTGCAATATAATCCAGTTCAAAGCAGGTTTTGTGGGGTTTCCTGCCTGGATATTCTGGGTTATATGGCTGTGTGAAGGGCCCTGAGTCCACACTGCAATATAATCCAGTTCAAAGCAGGGACTGGGACTTGAGACTGGGATTTGGGTGTTCATCTCTATCTCCAAGTCAAAGCCCCGGTGTCGTCCACAGACACCTCCAAAGGTGGGGAGGGGCGGAGCCGAGAGGGGTGGAGCTGGGGGGGGGGGGCAGGGGCGGGGCAGGGGTGGAGCCGGGAGGGGCGGAGCCGGGGGCGGAGGCAGACCCTTCGGTCCCCCAGGTCATCAGTAACCGGAATTCCGGCCACAGGTCCGGTAGAAGTTGGACAGCCCTGGTTTAGAGTTTTAGTGAGAGCCCTTAGACGGCTTAAGTTGAATAAACTGCCATCAGTACGATAGTGTATATATACGCTGTCTTCTTCTTTGAAATCTGCTGTAGCCCTTTGGAGTATCATGCTGAAAAAGATTGTGAATAAGGTTTGTGCAAGAACACAACCTTGTTTCACTCCATTCATTATTAGAAAATGCTCTGAGAAAAAAATGTACATATACTAGCAAATTAAAAGGGGTAGCTTTACTGAAGGGAGGCAATGTGGTGCAATGGTTTACCTGTAAGAGTATGACTCTAGAGCCCAAGGTTTAGATCCTCAACTCAACCACAGAAACCCACTGGTTGACTTTGGGCAAGTGCTCCATCCTCGGGGGAAGGCTCTCTCTGAACAAATCTTGCCAGAAGAAATTGCTTTGCCAAGGTATGCCTAAAATAGAAAACGCACAATGAGATTTATTGAAAAGCAAAATAATAAAATTTAAAAGGCAATGAAACAGAGAAACAAATAACAATCTGTGCAGCACATACACAGGATACAATCTCGTCTTCTTTTTTTCCCTTCTGTTTTAGATGCATTTGTTATAGTGTTTTGTTAGATGTATTCGTTTTACTGTGTTTACTGTTTTTATTGTGTTTATTCTTTTTTGATGTCTGATATTTTGTGATTTGTGGTTTGGGCACGGCCCCTTGTAAGCCGCTCCGAGTCCTTTTTGGGGAGAGGGAAGCGACTTATAAATAAAGTTGTTTATTATTATTATTATTATTATTATTATTATTATTACAATCATTCTGATTTCCATATATATCTAAGGCTCAGCATAGATAAGACAGAGGATCTAGGCTGAAGGGCAAATTCAGAAACTTGATTCTGCAAACAAAGGACCTTTCTACACATGCATTGTAACACAGGTTAAATCAGGTTAAGGGGTGTGTGTGGCTGAACAACGATTAGTTAAAATGTGAGAGGAATCAGGAGGAATTGGATTAAAGGCTGGAAAACACGTGTTTAAAAGCAGCCCTTTAAACCCAGTTCCTTCCAAGAAACATGCAGCTTTCTATGCCTGTTTAACCTGCAGGCATGGAAGACATGGTTTTTCTTTCCTTCCTCCTGTTTGGACTTCCTCTTGCCCTCAATTTCCCTCTTAACTTACTGGAGGAAGCCTTCCATGCAAGCTGGCAGCCTTTGCCTGTCTTTCTCTTCCTTGGAAGATCCAACAGGGAGCCTTGGGGGATGAATCCCCCCTCTCCAGGCATGTAGCCAGGGGGGGGCTAAGGGGGCTTCAGCCCCCCAAATTCTCAGGGTGGTCTGCGAAAAGGCCTTACTGGTACATTATTTAAACTGTTATGTTTATTCATATCATGATCTGATCACCATGCTCATTATATCCCACATTAATGGGGTTATTGGGATAACAATACAAAAGGTTTGCTAGGGTAGACCCTCTTCCACCCAGTCTCAGCCCCCCCGAACCAAACTCAGCCCCCCAATCAAAATCCTGGCTACGGCCCTGCCCCTCTCCTACCCAAAGCCCCCCTTCCATGCTTCCAAGGGAGGGGGCAAAGGGAGAAAGGCTTCAGGCATTGTCAGAATCTTCTCCGGGTAAGTGCAGGGGAAAATGGAGGGCAGGGAGGGGGAAGCTGGCAGTGCCAATGCCCACCCCTGCTGATCTTGGACCATCAGGGATGAATATCTGAATACCACCCCTGCAAAAACACAGGCCAGCTGTATGGTCTACAACTCAAGAGGAAGTGGGATTTAAAATCCCAATTCCTCTTGGAGTTTTGACTTGTCTGGAATGGCCCAAAGAAGTTATTGCCTGTTATACAGAAATGACTGGCCATAGCTTCATCAATATAAAACCTAACAGTATCTAACAATTGAAGCAGTTGCCTGCCACCACAGCTCCACAAGGTGTGCCTTCCAGCACAGATCCACAAGATCTTTGAGCTTCTTAGAACAAGACATAATACAGGTGTCTTAAGCAGTGTTATCCCACATCAGCTTTTCAAAGCTTCATTGCCCCCTAAGCCAACACAAAATGGATGCTGGCAAAAGTAGGACAAAGTTTTCTTGGCATCAGCAAGCACATCAAATAGCATGCTGTAGCCAATACCAGATATGGTTACCAGTTCGGGGTCATCCCAGGTGCTGAGATTTCCAGGTTAAAACCCGGGACCTATGGACAGCTCTTGATGATGTTATTAAGCATTCACAAGTTTTAAATGTGCAAAGGCACTCCTGACCACCACAGAAACCTGGGTTGCCAGGTTCGATCCTGTGCCCAGGAATATGCCCAAATGTGTGTCTTCAGGGGGAGTGTAACCCTATCTAGCACAGGCTAAATCCCCTTTTCCTGGTCTGCCTTACGACTGACCATGAGCATCTCTATCTTGTGTGGATTCAGTTCAAACTTGTTTACCCTCATCCAGTCCATTCCTGTTGACAGATATTGGTTTAGACAGCTTTCTTTGCTTGGGGTTGAAAAGAATAGTAGAGCTGGATGACTAACTAGAAGGTGGAGGTGAAACATGGTCACTGCAATAGCTAAGAGGAAAGCAGGAGGTGGATACATAGCATCATATATTTGACTAGTTCTTGCAACAAATCAATTAAGCCTTAAAATTAAGCCTACCCAGCCAGTTTTTATCATAAATTTTAAACATGTGCCTTGTGTTCACTATATCTTAATCTTTGTTCTGTATATTTAAATATATGCATTTTGTAGGAATACATTTTAATGTATGCATTTTATATAATGATTATGTGTTTTAGCTATGTTGCAACCTGCCTCAAGCCACAGGGAAAGGCAGGTAAGCAATACAAATTATTATTATTATTACTACTACTACTACTACTACTACAGAAAGCTGCAGTTTTCATAGCTTTCCTTGGATCATGTCACAGTCTTATCACCTACCTGGTGTGATAAGCCCATTATGCTTATATGCTGCTTCTCCCCCTCTCCCACCTTTCCCCATTTCCACTTGCAGTAATTCAGTGATTAATTTTTTTACTAAGTCTCCCAGCAGGGCCGTAGCCAGGATTTTGACTCGGGAGGGGCTGAGTTTGATTTGGGGGGGGGGCTGAATCTGAGTGGGAGAGGGTCTACCCTAGCAAACCTTTTGTATTGTTATCCCAATACCCCCATGCATATGGGATATATTGAGCATGGTGATCAGATCATGATATAAATACACATAACAGTTTAAATAATGTAACAGTAAGCCCTTATCGTGGACCACTTGAGAATTTTGGGGGAGGGGGGCTGAAGCCCCCCAAGCCCCCCCTCTTGGCTACATGCCTGCCTCCCAGGAATTGTGAGGTTACTTTTAAAAACAATATTGAAAAACATGACAGAGCAGGAGAACAAGGTTATGATGTTATAGAGAGGATGATTATCACAGTGCATATGATTGCCAATATTGGTGGTCGTGTGAATGCCATGGGATAGTGGCTTTGTGTGATAAAGTTTCTTTTCTCCTGCCTGGAAATGATCCATGAAAACTGGAAATGCAGGGCATTCCCTGAGAACTAGCAAACACCAAATCAGTTCCTCAATGAGTTTGTTACAAACATAACAAAAAAACAGTAACTTTTCAATGTTGCATCACAAGGCATTGCCATCATATTTATAATTTATTTACCACACTTTTATTCCGCCCATTTCAGCCTGAAGGTGACTCAGGGCAGCATACAAACTGGCAACAATTAGATGCCTAAACACACATAAATACATCAGTTAAAACAGATAACATCACATAATAAAATTCATATAAAAATAATTTAACACTATACAAATCAATGACTTCCGGGTTTAATTCCATGTTCATTTGTATCGTTACACCGTTTCATGTTCATTCATAATGCTGATTTATCTGGTTACAATTAGATTCCAAAAGCTTGCTTGAAGAGCCAGGTTTTTACTCTCTTCCTGAAGGTCAAGAGGGAGGGGGCGATCTAATATCCCCAGGAAGGGAGCTCCATATAATTAATTTCAGTCTACACAGGGACTCTACAGGGAAGAAATGGGCATGCAAATTCTTAAAATGGGCATGCAAATTCTAGATGTTAATGGAGAGAGGTAGACATATCTGCAAAAGAGATAACAAAAGTAAGGAGAACATTCAAAATTGGGTTGGCTTTGCTACCAGTTCAGAATAAAGAGAATAGCAACAGTATAGGAGAAATGAAGGACAGTCCCACACCATGGCATCATTTTCCAATGACCCCAAACAGCTGCCTATTTGACCCATTGGAAAGATTGGCCTTCTAAATTATGTGGGTGAGATTTCTGTTTCATGGTTTTAAGAGAAGCCATCCACTATGTAAATCTACTGATGCCCTCCTTTTGCATATATTTAGCTTGCATATATCATGCACATAATATTTATAATTTACATTTTACAGCACTAGAGCTTCAGTGAGCACATCGTGTTATGAAACTTTACTTACTCATCTCAGAACAAACACTCTTAAGATTCTGTCCTCTGTGGTAAACGGAACTGATTTGCATGAGATGTAATGAAAGTAAAATATCAACTCTGGCACAGTGTGTTAGAAGCTAATTCCTGTGAGATAAACAGGAAACCCCTGCTGGGCTGCGATTATTTCTCTTCTGTGATCAATTTTCTGTAAAAGAAATGTTTGAGACAAGGCATACATGCAAGGCCACTTGAGTTCAAGGCTGGAATGACATTCTGGAAGAGGAAAATGAATTGAGAAGAAATGACCTCGAGGAGTTTGAAAAGGTCTCTTAGTCTAACCCCACAATCATAATACCATTACAATGTAATTTATGATAGAAATCTGCATTAAGAGCCCCCAGGATGTGTTTTTTAACATCATAATACATAAATGTGCAGTTGTTAATGGAGATCTTAACATTTTCTTCAAGATAACTTGCCATTTTGAAGATTGGGGTGAGAACCACACCTCAGAAATTCAGACATATATGTGTATGTCTCTCCTTGTTTCAAGAACATGAACTATATTGGAATGTGATAACATACATCATACAGTACATCTGTGTACTATACAAGGTATTTGTTCCGGGACTCTTGACTTTGCCATTTTTCTAATCAATTGCACAACTAAGCCAATAAAAGTTTTTGGTTTACAGGCCTGTCCCTGGGTTTATTTAGGGGCACTGATTCAGAAAATTGCATTGGATAGAATATATCAGCTCTAGGTTTAAAGATAACAAGTATTAAAAGATAAAAGTAAGAAAAACAATGGTGATACTGGAGCTCAGCTAAACACCTCTTAACATGTTGGCGCCATCTCGGAATCCCCCTAGGTTTAAAGATATGTTTATCATGATTTTCTATGGGCAAGCAATGGCAACTGGTAGATGACATATGTTCTCTGTTTCAAAAATTAGAACTGATAGAAGAAAACAGGTGCCATTTTTGGCATCAGCAGGCCAAATATACCCAGAAACAAGGCTAATATTTTAGGCTCCAAAATGTGTGTTGTCCAGTGTTGTCTATAATGGCACTTGACATTTTTGGTCTCTATGGGAGGCAGTTCTCAAATCAAATACCAGCAAATTAATACTAATTTTAATTTCTGTGGCAAAATCCCACAAAACAACAAAATACCATGATATATATTTTAAATTAATATTTTTTTGAAATCCACGAAACAGCGAGTCCGCAATAAGCGAGGGAACACTTTAATACCTTCCTTTTGATGGGATGTGCCTGTGAATGTGAGTTGAAACATTCTGCCACTTGGCCTGGCTACCGAAGCAAGCATGGTGGAATTTGGTTAAGCCACCCTGAATGCTTTGGGAACAAGGAATATATTTTTACTTCCTTCCTTGTGAATAGTTTTGATATCTCTTGAAAAGAAAGAGAGAAGTGTGCTTTGCACGGTGTCTGAATATTCATGAAATAAAAACATAAAGAGAAGCATGATGGATCAGAGTGAAAGCCTATCTAGTTGACATTCTGTTCTCAAAATTGCCTCTGGGAAACTTGTGAGCAGGACATGAGTACCAAATCCCTTCCCACCTGTGCTCCCCCAAAATTGATAGAGACAGATAAAGTCTCTGGTGCTGGAGACAAATATATAGCCATCATGATGTAGAACAACCATTGATAAGAATTGTCTGACAATATGTCTAAGTTCCTTTGCAAGCTGTCCAAGTTGATGGCTGCCACAACTTACTGTGTAAGCAATTATGTTGTTGTAACTATATGTTTATGAATATGTACTTCTAGAACTGGTTCAAGACTCTTTGTTGCCTTAGGCACAACAGTAGATTATGTCACCCACACATATCAAAGTCAAGTCCTATCGTGTCTATAGCCAGTTGTTATTTTGCACATGAGGCAGAAAACCCACCAGTGGTTCTCTGTCTCTGGTAGGAAAAATATATTAATGATTTGTTGCCAGAGGTGGCTGTCTCACTGTGTGACATAGTAGAGCAAAACTTATGAACATCTTTTCATCTGTCTGAATCTCCCACAATTTAGGAACCATCCAAAGTTTATTTCAGCATTTTAATGTTATATTCCTTAAGTTGTTTCTAACTTGCGATGATTCTAAAGTGAATCTATCACAGCTTTCTCGGCAAGTTTTTTTTCAAAAGTGATTTTACTTTCCCTATCTTTGAGGCTGAGAGTATGTGTTGTGCCCAATGTCATACAGTGGGTTTCTACAGTTGAATGGGGATTCAAAGTCTCATTGCATCACATCTCAGTACTAGCATTATTTTATTATTGTATTATTTTATATATCCTACATTTCTCCAGGGATAAAACCCAATAATATATATCATATCATAAATCCTTATTTCTAACAATCAGAAAATCAATCTGAGATCTAATATTATATAAGGGTTAAGATAAAATACTTTTAACCTGTCTCAGGGATATGGAAGGAATGTAGAAATTCATGAGTTGGAAGAAATGCCCATAGAAATCTAATTCTGAAAAATGGTGTGGTAGATAAAGTAATTCTGTCTGGTTTGTTGATGAACAACTACAAACTCTTTTCCTCTTATGGTATACACTAGACCTGTTTTAGAAGGGAAAATAATGGTTTAAAAGTTGCTTTGGGTGTAGGGGGTGCTGGCGCTTCGTATCCAACAGTCTTCCAAAGTTTTCAGCATTATCCTCGACATTCATTCGGATATACTTCCGAAATTCGGAAGGCTTCATTACTGTTAAAGAGAAAACCAATAGGACCTCAAACTGTCATAGTAATACAGAAGCAGGTGCCCAAAAAGATCAAAGTGGGTGATGGAAAGATAAGTGGATCGAAAAAAGGAAACTGATCTATATTATAATATATAATCCTGTATGTAAGGAAGATATAGAGTGTTGTGAATGAGCCTCCAGTTACTACAGGTAGTAGCATGTACTATATTATATAAGAATGTATATTATATACGTAGTATACTGTATGTATATTATATAAGAATGTATAAATCACCCAAGATATCTGAATAATTCAAAATTGTCTAAGTGTATTATTATATATAAATATACACGTCAATCTAAAGAAGCACCAGATGCATGTAAAAACATACTACAATACACCAGAAGTCATCACGATTCGACAAACCGGGAGAACCTAACAACTCTCTTCTACCTGCAGTAAGTAGTCAACAACAAAAGAATTATACATACAAATATGAGGTAATACAGCACCAGAGCCAAAAGGCTGGGGGAGATACAATAGTCCAGAGTTCAAACCTGATCAGCTGTGGACTATTGTTAAACTCCAAGGCAGGGAGGAAAGCCATTTCCAAAGTGGGCGTTTCACTGGCTTTGGACATGGCTTTCCTTCCTGCCTAGGAGGGAAGGAAAGGTGTGTCCAAACCGGGTTAAACTCCCAGTTTGGACAAGACTTTCCTTCCTGCCTTGGAGGGAAGGAAAGGCGTGTCCAAACCAGGTTAAACTCCCAGTTTGGACAAGGCTTTCCTTCCTGCCTTGGAGGCCTTCCCAAGGCTTTCCTTCCCTCCAAGGCAGGAAAAAAAGCCATGTCCAAAGCGGACGTTTCGCAGAAAAGTACCTTAGGATACACCTTATGCAGGGACAAAGAATAGCTTTTACCACAGATAGATTTGAGCAACTGAATTCCATGATAATAACAGGATGATTAAAAAAAACACCATATCAAAGAAGAGCATGCATCTGTGATGACCCAGGACATTACGCATATTTTGTTTGTTGTCTATATGCCAAGGTGAGATCCCAATATCTACAACCACTTTTGGTTAGAACAACCAACTGGGATCCAATAGCCATGCTGTCCTTTTTTACTTTCTGGGGAGACTCTACACTTAGTCCACTGTATAGCCTAATTCATTATAAAAGCCTGTGAGAGATCTCTGTATCTCATAAAATGGGGTCCCTTGCCATGGAAATGAACTTATCTAAATTCTCTGACTGATTCTTTTAATCTCATCACTCTACACTCCCCCGACTTTCATCTTATCTTTTATTGTTACTATGGTCAGTGGACTAATCAATAAACAGATATCTATCATCTATCTATCTATTAAAATGAAAAAGGATGTTGCCATGTTCTTGTCATCCATCCTCAAATAACATGTTATATTTAATGTTGTTACTTCAATTGTACTCTGAATATTTGCATGCCTAAATGGATAACAACTGAATGTCTCTGATGGCCACAATATAGATCTTGGGTTTGTGAGATTTCCAAGCATGGCTTCAGGTGATATCTGTCCATTTTGAATGCCGTCAATCTTCGTAGTGTTGTGTCAATCCCAATAGCAGCACCCTTCAACCGGGTGCCCTCCAGATGTTCTGAACTAAAGCTGCCATCATCCATATAATTCACAATGGGCATTGGTTATTAATTCAACATGTCTAGAGGACACCATGTTAAGGAAAGCTATCCTGTAATCTACAACTTGGATATACTGGCAAATTGTGTGACAATATATTAAATAATCCATCACCCATTGAGTTGAGTAATAAGACATACCAACACTTAAATCTTTTCAAGATGAATTCCATGGTAGCACTAATTTGACAGTTGTCTGAATTACAACATTGTGCATCTAGATTGAACTCCTGAAATATTGGAGCAAATGTTTGTATCACCAGACAAAATGATGGACTTCCTCAGTGTTTCACCATGCAGATGCTGGCATCAAGAGCCTGACAAATTGTCGAGAACATGCTATTATCGATCAAGGCAAAGGATATGACATCTTCATTTCTGGACTATCATATTGTTGCAGTTTTGACTAGACCTTGATGAGATAGTGTCATCTGTAAATGGCTGATTGTGGTTTGGTAAATGTTCTTGTTTTGGGAATGGTTGCCTGTTAAGCCTGATATACTATCACTCTGTGCAAACCTACACTTTAAAAGTTATTTTAAAACATCTCTTTTCCAGGCTTTATTTGCAAAACAGCATAAGCAAACCATTATACTTTAAAGCAGTAGTTCTCAACCTTCATAAGGCTGCAACTCCTAAATACAGTTGCTCATGTTCTGGTGACTCCCAACCATAACATTATTTTCATTGCTACTTCATAACGGTAATTTTGCTACTGTTATGAATCATGATGTAAATATCTGATATGTAGGATGTATTTTCATTCACTGGACCACATTTGGCAAAAGTACCCAATATGCCCTAATTTGAATACTGATGGGGTTGGGGGGGGGATTGATTTTGTCATTTTGGAGTTGTAGTTGCTGGGATTTATAGTTCACCTACAATGAAAGAGTAATCTGAACTACACTAATGATTGAATTGAACCAAACTTGACACACATAACTCCCATGGCCAAGAGAAAATACTGGAAAGGGTTTGGTAGGCATTGACCTTGAGTTTTTGAGTTGTAGTTCATCTACATCCAGAGAGCACTGTAGATTCAAACAGTAATGGATCTGGACCAAACTTGGCATGAATACTCAATATTCCCAAATGTGAACACTGGTGGAGTTTGGGGAAAATAAATCTTGACATTTGAGAGTTGTAGTTGCTGGGATTTATAGTTCACTTGCAATCAAAGAGCATTCTGAACTCTACCAATGATAGAATTGGGCCAGACTTCCCACACAAAACCCCCACGACTAACAGAAAATACTGTACTTTCTGATGGTCTTTGGTGGCCCCTCTGACAGCCCCTTGCAACCCCCCCAGGGGTCCCGACTGCCAGTTGAGAAACACTGTTTTAAATATTGGTTTTTTCCCCTTTAGTTTTGATAGGCTCCCCATTGACTCAGATGAAGGCTATTCCATGCTATTATAGTGGTCATAGCTTCTGTGGCCAATTCCATACTGAATGGTCTATGTTCTGTTGAAGAGCCTCATTATGTTCAGTAAGTCTCAAGGCCTGTCTCCACTGATCATATAATGGAGCTCAAGGCTTGCTTCAGACTGTGGTAACCAGACAACAAACTCCTCCCAAAGTACATGAAAAAAGCCCTTTATGTGCACCAGTACTCTTTGTCATCATCAGGCCTCAAACTGGTTCTCGGATTTTTAAATCATCTGTCCAGTGAAATCACTTTCTTCAATATCAGTTTAAAGCTGCACTAAATGGTCATTGTAGATGGGCCTCCAGTTTGCCATCTGAGGATGTGTCAGAACTCTTACAACCAGGCTTGCTACAACCTTACATTGTTTGTTTTCCACTGGTATTGACTTCAAAAGTTCTTGGTTACTTCCAAAAAATGGTGAAGCAAAGTTGTTAAACTCTTTTAAATTTTTTAGGACATACACATACACAATATTTATAATTTCCCCGCCCACCCCAACACCATGAGAATTATTTTCCTTGCCCAAGAAGGGGAGATTTGAAATAGGCTTGTAGTTGTTTAATACATAGGAATCCAGGGACAACTTCTTTAGAATAGATCTTACAATTGCTTTTTTAAAAGTGGGATGGTAATTGTCCCAGTACCAAGGAGGCATTGATGATCCCTGTAAACCACTCAGCCAACCCCCCCACTGGCAAGTTTGATAAGCCAGGAAGGACAAGGGTCTAGAGCACATGTGCTTGCTCTCACAGCTCCAGAATCTTGTCCATGTCATCAGGTCGAACATACTGAAACCAATTCAACAAAATAGGACAGACAGATGTCTCAGGTACATCTACTGGCACTACCATAAAGCTGGCGTCCAGGTCAGATTGTATCTGAATACTTTATCTGCAAAATCAGGAGTTTCTCCCCTCTTGTGCAGAAATCTCTCTCATTTCAAAATTGCCCCAAATGTGTTGCCTGGTGTACTGGTATATAGCCACTATCATTTCAGTTTTGATTGTGGATGATGGGACTCCTAATCCAACACTTCTGGAGGGTGCCAGGTTGACGGAAGCTATCTTAT
Organism: Anolis apletophallus; assembly: GCA_030556195.1. Lineage (NCBI taxonomy): Eukaryota > Metazoa > Chordata > Lepidosauria > Squamata > Anolidae > Anolis > Anolis apletophallus. The sequence goes on along the minus strand of JARBWK010000008.1, from coordinate 62,569,358 downwards.
ACACTTAAAAGAGTCAAGAAATATTTGTCAGTTTTGTGTTTTCTGCTCAAATATGTGACATTACCCACTGCCATGGGAGATTATTTATTGCAGAATGCATGATAGTCTGTTTTTGTATCTGAAGGACACCCCTGCCTATATCTGAGGATACAGTTTTGTGATCTCATCTGAAGCCTCGGATCCCTTGCATATTTTGGCAGTTTGTTGCTAAGGGCTAAGTAGCTGAACCAAAATATTAAAGGGGGTGAGGCAAATGGAACAAATCTGCCTTGGTTTTTTTTTTAGTCTGAAGTCATATGTCAACATGTGCCTTTCAGCAGGCATTTTCCTGCAAGAGAGAAAGGGGAAAAGAGAAAGCAAGATATTCACCAAAGCCACTGGTTGTCTTTCAATATATTACCCATGTCGCATGTCTCCAAATACTGAAGCACAGGGGTCCAGTTAGCTTGATGAGCATGTTTATAGCATCTACTGAGAGCTATATGGCGATTACATTTCAGACACTGCTGGGGAGAATTAAAAACTGTCATCAATTGTTCTGCAGTGTTTCACACATACACTAGCTTCATACAATACTGTGATTTGCAATTTAGCTTGGTGGTTAGCATACTTGCAGAGTAACTTTGCCATATGCAGAGATGCCTGCTGGGTACATACCACCCGCAGGAATTTTATGTTATGTTATTTTTAGCAGTGATGGCATGAAAACTCGAAATTCCTTCAATCACCATCTACAGGCACTTTCCAGCAGTGTATTCAGCAACAGCTGTAGAGACACAGTTCTCCTTTGTTCCTTGAAGCTGTGACCTAAGCAGGTAGGATGTGGAAGGAAAAGAGGAGGAATTCATGTAGTGATAAAAAGCTAAAAGAAAAAGGAAGGGAGAAAAACCTTTGCTGCCTTTTAAGACTTTTCAGACGGCCTCCAGACAATAAGCAAACATGCACATACTCTAGGTCTATTATCACGGCCCTTATAATGTACGGATTTTTACCTTTTCAGAGCTAGGCTTTTCATATTTTAAAATTCTCTTTTTCTGGTCACTACTCCAACAAATGCAAGGTGAAGAAAATGCCCAGAAACATCCTAAAACTATTGTTCATGGAATATTCTGCACATCAAGAAAGCTCCTAAACAATCAACCAGAGAGTGGCGGACTAAATGAACTGGTGCTTGAATCTGGCTTCATCCAGCTCTCATCAAGATCGGTTTGCAATGGCAAAACTCATTTTTAGCACTTTGTGAGGTGATGTTCATACTTAGAAAAATAGAATAGAAAAGAGGTAGAAGGGGCTGCTGAGATCACCTAGGCCAAGACTCAGGAATATATAGCTAGGGCATTTCTGAAAGAAACCCATCAAACCTCTGTTTGAAGATCTTCAGAGATGGACTGTTCAGCATCCCTCGAGGTAGTCTCTTCCTCTATCAAACTGTTCTTAAAGTAAATAAATTCTTCCTACTGAATAATTAAATAATTAAATTTCATGCTGCCGTTCCACAAGAACAACATAATCATCATCAACAAGGATAGTTGTAGAGATGGAATGTTATGTAACCTTCTTTTTCCTCTATTCACACCCCTTCAGGAAACAAAACAACTGTAAGAAAAACTACGAAAAGAAAGAGCGGGCCTGGAATCCAAACCCTTCAATCTTCAAGTCTGAGCACATCATTGCTGTACTCACCTTTGCTACCAACACTCTCATTTTCTAGCACACAGGGCATTGGCACTCTCTCCCACGTCCCATTCTATCTCTATCTCTTTTCTACCCTCTTTTTTCTCTCTCTGTTATTTCTGACCCATTACTTTACTTCTGTAGTAATGGTATCTATGCCTCAATCTGAGGCACTTTCATTGTAGTTCTGTTTTGTGTTTTATGTGACTATCTTATTGAAAATCAATAGACATTATTTTTTTTAAAAAAACAAAACAACAAGGATAGTTCGTAAACTTATGTTACTGCCCTCCCACACAGCCAAATAAAATTCCACATTTGCACTGGAATATATAGCAGTGTGGACACAGATAACCCAGATATTATGGGATTTTCTGCCTTGATTTGGAATGGCCCTTGGTCTAGTCTCCAAAGCAGCAGGAAACATTTTCTACATGACATTCCTCATTTTTTTAAAAAAAAGATTGGTTATCATTGGTTATTATTTTAAAAACAAACTTTCAACGCATCCTTTTGTTCTTATTCTCAATTAAATATATATTTAGCATGAGAGCAGTAGAATCAGATTTGCTGTTAGTCCTGTTTTGTTAAAGGTGCACATGCTCAGAGTACTTCTTTATTAAATCAAATTTGAAAACAGGGTTTTGTTTTGTTTTGCTATAACATACAACTTAGGGCCCTTCCACACAGTCATATAACCCAGAAAATCCCACAATGTTTGTTTTGAACTTGATTATCTGAGTTCACACTGCCATAAATTCCATTTCAAAGCAGATAAGGTGGGATTTTATTTAGCTGTGTAGAAGGTTACTTAGAAGCAGATGTCAAGCACATAATGGCAGTGAGATAGTTGCAAAGACGAGAAGGCTGAGTTATGTGCTTCATATTTTCTTATAAAGTCTCTAATTTCCATGTCTAAAATTACCTAGCTATATCACTCACTCTCAAAAAAACTTCACAGAGGTGTGGAGGTTAAAATGCTCCTTAAGAAGTCCACATTCCAGGGTTACATATCCATGCATCAGAATCAGCTTTGAGATCTGTGTCAGAGATCAACAATTTGTGCCTCTCCAAATGTTCTTAGACACCAGCTCCTGTAAGCAATAGCTAGCATACGTCATGGTGAAGGGTGTAGTTAGACAAGATCCAAAGTGTCACTAGTTGCCTATTATTGTACTGTAGGAAACTGTTGTACATGACATAGGAGTGTCTCATTGCATAGACACAAGTTTGGCTATATGATGCACAGTTATAGCATTTGATACATGGCTCTATCCTTAGAAATATATGCTAGAAAACTCTAGTCTGTTATTCAGGGCACTTTATTACAATGGTTTTCTAGAAGCAAATTCTGTGTTCCTCAACAATAGCCCCTATTTGTTTCATCAAAATATATATTCTGGATCATTTCATGCTAATTCAAATACCTTTCCCAACTTCCTATATAACATCTAATATGGGAGTAAATTTTACTCTAGATATTTTATGAATAATAACCCAGTATACCAAATGTCTTTCATCTAAAAAAAGCTGAACAAGAAAGAAAACACATTCAAAAATGGTATCTGGAATCAACATGAAGAATTGACTGAGTGTGATTCACTATTGTTCAGATGATAAATAAAATCTTGAAATGTGAAGATAGTTATTCCTCATAGCAGTAGTTGTATCACAACACAGCTATTGTGGGGACTGTAAATCATAGAATCATAGAGTTGGAAGAGACCTAATGGGCCATTCAGTCCAACCCCCTTCCAAGAAGTAGGAAAATCTCATTCAAAGCATTTCTGACAGATGGCCATCCAGCCTCTGCTTTAAAACATCCAAAGAACTCCTAGTCTCCAGGGCAGCAGAAAACAAGCTTGCTCCCTGCTCCCTATGACTTCCCCTCACGTATTTATACATGGCCATCATGTTTCCTCTCAGATTTTTCTTCAGGCTAAACATGCCTAACACTTTAAGCTGCTCCTCATAGAGCTTGTTCTTCAGACCCTTAATCATTTTAGTCACCTTCCTCTGGACCCATTCCAGCTTGTCAACATCTCCCTTCAATTGCAGTGCCCTGAATTGGACACAGTATTCCAGGTGTGGTCTGACCAAGGCAGAATAGAGGGGTGGCATGACTTTCCTGGATCTAGACTCTATAGTCCTATTTATGCAGGCCAAAATTCCATTGGATTTTTTAGCCACCACATCACATTGTTGGGTCATGTTTAATTTGTTGATCATGAGGACTCCGATATCTTTTTCAAACAGACTACTGTTGAATAGTTGGCTTTGTGTGGTTTTATTTTAAATTCCATTTTATATATTATTTTAAATATTGGGTTCTTTTTAAAAAAAACCCTCTTATGATGCTTTTCTGGTACCACTGGACTAGACAATTCTGCATGGCATGCTTCTCTCTCTCTCTCTCTCTCTCTCTCTCTCTCTCTCTCTCTCTCTCTCTCTCTGTTCCGCGCACACTACTGTCCATGACGGATCATCTGGTGTGCCGTGAAAAATGTCTCTTCCCCCCTTTCTCCCCCTCTTGCCGAACTCCTGCTGCTGCTGCTGCTTGGGGGGGAGGAGAGGAGGAAGGGCCGGGCGGCGGCGAGGAAAAAGAAGGGACCAGGGCGCCGTCTCCTTCGGCTGTTTCCCCTCTGCGTGCTAGCCAGCCGAGCCCAGCAGGAGATGCGAGCTGGCCAAACCTGACTCCCAGGCAGGGTCTGTTCCTTGCAGCGAGCCTTTCCCCCGCCCCTCTCTCCTCCCCCTCTCCCCCGGTGCTCTTGAAACTGTTTTGGCCTCCCTCCGGCTCCCTGCCCGCCACCTTCCTTCCTGCCTGCTTCGCCGGCCCCGAGATGCCCACCCTGGCTGCCCTGCTGACCCCCAAGGTGAACTACAACTCCAAAACTCAAGGTCAATTAACTATATGTATTACCGTGTTTCCCCGAAAGTAAGACAGCGTCTTACTTTCTTTTCCCAAAGTCCCCTACGTCTTACTTTCGGGTACGTCTTATATAACCCAAGACGTACCCCGTCGCCACGCCACGCCGCCGCCACCGCCGCCGCCGCCGCCACGCCGCCGCAGAATCGAGGTGTGCTGCGGCACACCTGCGGCACACCTCCGCGGCACACCTCTTCGCCAGGGCTCCAGGCAAGGGAGGGGGAAAGGAGCCAGGGCGGGAGGAAGCAGCGCGTCCTGTGGCCTTTCTGAGTCCTCCACGCCCCTGGCTCCTTTTCCTCCCTGCTTGAGGAAAGAAGGAGAGGGAAAGGAGCCGGGGGCGTGGTGAGGATCGCGTCACAGTGATGCGTCATCGTTGTCCCCCTGGCTCTCTTCCCCACCCTTGGAAGGGAGGAGGAAGAGAGCCAGAGAGGGAAAGGAGAAGGACGACGTGTCACTGTGACGCGTCATCTCGCCGCCCCCCTGGCTCTCTTCTCCCACCCTTGGAAGGGAGGAGGAAGAGAGCCAGAGGCAGGGAGAAGGACGACACGCGTCACTGTGACGCGTCATCGCTCGTCCGCCCCTGGCTCTCTTCTCCCACCCTTGGAAGGGAGGAGGAAGAGAGCCAGAGGCGGGGAGAAGGACGACGCGTCACTGTGACGCGTCATCGTTGTCCGCCCCTGGCTCTCTTCCCCCCACCCTTAGAAGGGAGGAGGAAGAGAGCCAGAGGCGAGGGAGGGAGAAGGACGACCGTCACTGTGACGCGTCATCTTCTCCCGCCCCTGGCTCTCTTCTCTCACCCTTGGAAGGGAGGAGGAAGAGAGCCAGAGACGGAGAGAGGGACGACGCGTCACTGTGACGCGTCATCTTAGATCCGCCCCTGGCTCTCTTCTCCCACCCTTGGAAGGGAGGAGGAGGAAGAGAGCCAGAGGCGGGAGAAACGACGCGTCACTGTGACGCGTCATCGCTTCGTCCGCCCCTGGCTCCTTTCCCCCTCCCTTGCCTGGAGCCCTGGCGAAGAGGTGTGCCGCGGAGGTGTGCGCAGGTGTGCCGCGGCACACCTCGACTAACGGCGGCGGCGGCGGGAAGGTGCGTCTTATATACGGGGTATGGCTTATATAAGCCGACCCCCCAGACACCCCCGATACGTCTTACAATCGGGGGTGTCTTACTTTCGGGGAAACACGGTACTATGTTAGAGTGACATTTTTGTTGGTGGTGTGCCCCAGGATTTTGTAAATGTTAAAAGTGTGCCGTGGCTCAAAAAAGTTGGGAAACACTGCACTAGAATGCCCCAAGGCACAGGAACAACTTGGCCTTCCAAAAGTAGTTGAATTGCATCTCCCAGAAATGGTAGGGCTGTAGAATGTAGTCTAGCAACATCTGAAGGAGCACATAATTCCCTTCCCAACCTTAGATCCAAAAATTATCCCAGCAGGTCCTGTTGTTTGTTCCTACACCATGCTTTCTTTCCCTTGCTCTCATTACACAATGGAATGGCAGTAATAAGTCACCTTTCCTTCTCCAAATGTATATTATATGGAAGAAGTGTACATTCTAAATTATTTCCAGCAACCTCTGCTCTCTTCTTCCAAGTGTTTCTAGGTTAAGCAGGTTATTTATGTGTTCTCTGTATTCTTTCTTTTCACTGATGCTTTCATAAATAATTCTTGCAGGCAGCAATGTGAAGTTGGCACTGCACCTCTACATTTCAACATGGCCAGAATGTCAAGCTGTTTAATGAAGACAATATCTTCAGAGACTTGCTTTAATGTAAAAAGGGAAAAGGTGGGGAAAGAGGCATCCTTGGTTTGAAATGGATTTGTCCGAGGTAACCATTTCCTGGGTATCATTACTATATACGATGGGGAAAAGGGATAGCCATTTCCTTTGAATATAAAACAATTTGTTCAGCTTGTCATAAAAACCTGAAAGGATCTTTTCTCTGCTTCCATTCTGTCTTAACAGCTTCCCATAAAACTTAAGAAATTGCAATATAACTTTGAAAATGCTTTTGCCCTGGCAAAACTGAAGACGGCTGTCTGAAATATTTAGGGGATTAGGCCACACTCAGTGCAGGCATTTGGCTTGTTTGCACATAAGAAGCACTTTGAAAATTATATTTCTTTCTTGGACCTTTTTTTGGCTTAAGCACCCTCCTTTCATATGTCAAGTCTTGCATGCTTCACTGCTTCCTTGGCATTTCTTCATTCAGCATTTACTTTCCAGTTTTCAGTGAATTCTCTTGGGCTCTAACCACTTCACTGGGAAACTGTGTAGTTCTCAGTAGTACATGAGTGTCAATGTTAGAAGCCACACTCTTTTGTCTGACAGACAATTTATACTCTTAAGTTTTTGAGCCAAACTTTTACACATTTGCTAACTTAAGGTACCTCTACCACCCCTTGTCATTTGGAGTGGATTCTCTCTCTTTCTTTATATATTTCCCACATTTCCCTTAGGACCTCATCATACTTATCAATTGGAGCCTCCAGTGGTGCAGTGGGTTAAAGCCCTGTGCTGGCAGGCCTGAAGACAGGTCGCAAGTTCGAATCCAGGGAGAGCGCAGATGAGCTCCCTCTTATCAGCTCCAGTTCCTCATGTGGAGACATGAGAGAAGCCTCTCACAAGGATGATAAAACATCAAAAGAAACATCCAGGCGTCTGCTGGGCAATGCCCTTGCAGATGGCCAATTCTCTCATACCAAAAGCGACATGCAGTTTCTCAAGTTGCTCCTGACATGACAAAAAACAACAAAACCCCACCAATTTAAGCATTCTATGACTCTTGCCAGCAAGTAAAGAGATGGATAGGCACGGAGCCCATCACACAATGTCCCTCAACCTCTAGCGGAGAACCTGCTCCCAACTGGTGTGGAAGTCTACAAAAAGTTTCTCCAGAACTGCAAGCACTATCTCAACCAAATTTTGATAATTTATTTACACTGGGTGCAGTAGCCAACATAGGTGCAGTAGCCAACATAGTGGAAGCAACCAAATTTTGACATCAGAAAACTTTAATTTAAAAACTTCAGTTTAAATACAACTTATGATCATTACCAGCAGGGGCGGCCCGACCTAATTTGGGGGTACGCGAAGAAATTTTGTTGCCCCCACCGCCATGTCACTCACCGCCGCCACGCCCACACCGCCGCTGCCGCCACGCCGCCGCCGCCGGCCCCATCAGCGGCACACCTTTCTGCCGGCCGCTCATGCGCAGAAGCACCTACAGGCGCTATAGCGCCTGTAGATGTTTCTGTGCACGCGCGAATGTACGAGGATGCGCACTCGCTCCCAAGCGCACCTGCCACTTTGGAGCCAGCGTGCATGCATGCAGTGCAGGTTTTGCGCATGCGCGCTGGCTCCAAAGCGCCAGGCACGCTTGGGAGCGAAAAGCGCATGCTCGCATACATTCGCGCATGCGCAGAAACGTCCACAGGCGTCTAGGTGCTTCTGCGCCGCGCGGACGGCGCGCAGGGCGCGGAGTCGGCACGGGCGGCGCCCCTCCCAGCCGGTGGTGCCCCCTCCCAGCCGATGGCGCTCTACGCGACCGCGTGGTCGCGGAATCGCTGGGGCCGCCCCTGATTACCAGAGTTTGTTTAATATTCTGGTAAACTTGGGTGGTGAATTGAGTCCTGGCTACGGCCCAGCAGCTATCTGTAGAGTGCTGATCCACCATGCTACCAGAAGGTGGTGACTGATGATCTGAGAGAATCAAAGGTAATCTCAGATGAACAGGGGTGAGTGAGCTTGTAGTTAGGAGGATTAATTGGAGTTTGTAGATTTTGGAGAGAGGTTGACTTGTTGTAAATAGCCTTTGTTTATCACAACGTAATATATAAAGCCTTCCTGAGTTTGGAACGAACACCTTGTGTGGTATTGCGTGTTCCAGCAGAGATTTTCCTGCCACAACTACACTGAAGAGCTTGGATCTTACTATTGGTTGTAAGGGAAGGTTGCAGGACTCTGTTAAGGTAACATAAATCCCTTATAACAACAACTTTGCTAATATGTACTTGCTTTAAAAGTTTATACTTTATTTTCTCCTAAACTATCAAGTATTTTTTGAATATTAAAAGTATTTTATGTAGTTTCTAAAATGTAATATGTGTGGGCAGGGGCGGTCTAAGGTAATTTTAAATGGTGTTTAAAATTATTTTGCTCTCAACAATTCCTTCATACCTCCATCCTCTGGTCCCTGGCCAGAGAATGAACCTCTTCTGGGTAGTGCCTTGAAGTCCTTTCCATCTTTACCTTTGGACCCAGCCATGCTCTTTACTCCTCTCATACACTTATTAACTATCCAATTATTGAGGAAATTGATATTTCTCCTCCCCCACAATTAATTATATCACCCTTTAACCACCTCTTTATAATTCCCCAATTATTAATTATTCAAGATCAACAATTATTAATGTATCACTTCCCCAATCTCACTAATTCGTCAATTCATCAATTCATTGATTCTCAATATGGTTAAAGTGCAAGACCACTACCTCCCTTTAGATCTCAAGGCAATTTTCCTCTTCCCAATTACCAAGTGTTTCCCAGTTAATTCAGTCCTGCTTAATCCAATCAAATCCCTGGCAATATTCAATCAGTTAATTAATTAATCCGAGCCTTTGGCCTTCTCCTATTAATTAATTCAGGCCTTACACTAGTTCCGTCCTTTAAGCTCTTCCAGAACTGCTTCACAATGTCACAATGTCAATGTTCAGCGCTTACAGGAGCCACCAAATCTTTTCACTCATTTGCTAGCTGATCTCCCTTAGGTCCGCTGCTTAAAAATTCGCCTGCTTCGTCCTGGTCTCACCGATATCGTCTGCTTCTCTTCCCCGGTCCGTCGGCCCTCCGCCCTCGCCTCACCGCCACAGCCCCTTCTCCTCTAGGGTTCCCGTCTGCTTCTCGTCCTCGACCCTGTTTTGTGTAGTTTTGTAAGTTTCTAATTTCCAATTTATTGCTTTTATTTTGATTCTTCGGCCTTACTCTATGATTTTGGAGCTCTATGGTCACTCGATACTTCCTGGATCCGGTTTCTGGCTTCCAGTCCCACTGCAATACTGTCCCCCTTCCTTCACTTCCTGTCTTCGCCCGGTCCTCCAAGCTCTACTCTATGGTGGGTGTCTCCTTCTTCCCTTTCCGTCTTCTTTCCGCCCTCGTGGTCACTCACCAGAAGGAGCTGTGGAGATGCCGCTCGTTGTTTATAAAGAAGGTGGAAGGTAGACAAAACAATCTTGGACCAAGGTCAGTGCCATCTTGTAAATGTTTCTTTCCTTCCAACTGAGTTTCCCTCTCCTCTTGGCTCCGACCCACGGTTCTTCAATCATGCCATGCAGTTCCAATTAGGGTTATTTAATGCTATAGCAGATAGTCTCTTTTGGATCCTCATTCACAGCTTCACACCATCCCTCCTCCCCTCTCCGGCAGTGGCTTCATAAAGATCAATATTTCTTCCTTCCTTCTTTTCTTGGTCTTAAAGCTCTGGTTTAAAATGTGCTCTTATTTCATGGAAAGGCCAAATCGCCATCTAATTTTTCTTGTCTTGGGTTTTGGCTGTTTAATCCACCCTTTCTTTTGGTAATGTCTCCCTAGTGCAGGATTACGAATCTTTCTGTAAGGTATTGAGAGACTTACTGTTGGCTCTCTTTCTTTTCTTCCATTTCTTCTGCGTTGAGTGAGCGTTGGGTAGTTAGTGGGGGGTTTCCCCCTCCTTCCCATCCTTGGTCCGCTTGCCGTCTCTACAGCACCTCTAGCCCCCCTTGAGGGATGGGGACTTTGAGGGCACTAAAGGGACCTGCTGGCTATGCGCCACTAGATCCCCTCGATCTGGGATCTGAGGGGGGACAATTCTGTCCTCCAAACCTCTGGAACGGGTGGCTTGCTCAGGAGCTAGAGCAAGTCGTGCCTATCTCGATGGACGCTCACCGGAAGTCCAATTATATTATAATATATTGACATTATAATATAATATAACAATCTATTGTATTATTATAAAATAATAAATAAAATTATTTATTTAAATAAAATAATCCTCTACTAAATATTTTCATTACTCCTATAAAACTCAAATAACCCAAAATAAAGTAAAATAAAATATTATATATTCCTATTTTGTAAAATATCACTATACTGCAATATTGTTTGTAATATTACATGTAATTGTAGCACAGCAGTTCTCGTTTGTGCCTGGAGGGCAGGGGTCAGGACCTGGGGTCCCATTAGCATTAGAACCAGCAGTGCCAGAACATGATTCAGAGGATGAGCTAGATGACTGGGGCGAAGGGCAGCTTTCCCTGATGGGCCTCCTTAAGCCCACAGAGAGTTGGCTTGGGAAGAAATGTTGTTGGCCCTAGCGAAGACATAGATAACCAGGTGCAGATGGACAGCGATTCTGGCAGCTATGAACACCCGGGAGGAAGAAATTCTCAGGAGCCTCCAGGGGAAAACATGGAAGAAAGCGCATGGGAAATGGCTAGGGAGGAGAGCTCTCAGGGAGATAGAAACACAGCTGCGGAGAGACAAGGTCGAACCTTTGATAGGAGACGGAACATCGAGTCTAGCAGAAGGGAATGGTCTAAGAGCATAGACCAGCCGAGGTCCATGAGCAGCGATTGGAGACGAAGAAGCCTAGAGCCGTCAGGGACCTCGGCCGAGGGATAAGTAGGATCCGTGGGAACGAATCCTCAGTGCTCCGCCACGTCTTTCCTGAATAGGCGTGAGCGAGTGGGACCACGGCTGCTAGCCCGTGGTCATCAAGCCTTGCATTGCCTTGCCTTGCCTTGCCTTGCCTTGCCTTGCCTTGCCTTGCCTTGCCTTGCCTTGCCTTGCCTTGCCTTGTTCCTGAACCGCATGGTTGTGCGGAGCCTTGCCTTGTTTCCTGATCCGCACGGTGGTGCGGAGCCTGCTGAACTTTGAGTCTTGCTGAACATTTAGCCTATTTGCCACGGTTTTTTGACATTGTTACTTCAAGCCTTTTTGGATTGTTTCACTATTCTAATAGACAATATTTTTGAATTGTTTTTATATTCAATAAAGTAGTTAGCCTTCAGCCCGTCTCTGTGTGTGTGATTAAGGGGCCGGTCAGTCCGTGCATCATGACAGTAATATAAAATATATCATTATTCTATTGTTATATCATATTTTTATTATATTGTATGACAATATTAAGCAGAACTGTATAATCAACAAGAAATGCAATGTAAATGCATCAAAATCAGAATATATTACCTACCACCCGTCTCATAATTCATAGGAGTCTCCCATAAGTCCAAAATTAGGATCCCAATGTAAATGTAAATAGAAAAACAGTCAAAATGTTCAAATGAGGTCGAATACAGCGTGGCCTGGGCAAACTTGGGCCCTCTCCCTCTAGGTGTTTTGGACTCCAACTCCCACAACTCCTCATAGCCTCAGGCCCCTCAGGTCTAGACAGAAATAGAGCTGAAGAAAGGAAGGAGGGAGAGAAGAGGTCACAGAGGAGGAGGAGGAAAGCCCTTCATTCATTCCTTCACTTACACTTCCTTCACTGATTCTTTTCTCCTTCCCCGCAAACGCGCGCATGGCAGAGACAAAGGGAGAGGGGAAGCACTCCCTGCCTGCCCGATAGGGAGTGCTTTGCTTACAGGCTTCTGCGCAAAGGAGCTACTGGGTATGCGGGGAGGTTTTCGCGCATGTGCAGTTGCTCCTGCGCTCAATTTCAGGTCCGGAGTAACTGCGCCTGCGCGAAAACCTCTGCGCATGCCCAGAAGTGGCGTCGGAGCTCACAAGGCCAGGGCCCAAAAGCAGGCAGCTGCGGTGCTGCCTGAGGAACATCAGCAGGGCCAGGATGGTGCCCCATGCGGCCAGGATGGCGCCCTATGCGGCCGCTTACTTGGCCTACTTGTAGGACCGCCCCTGTGTGTGGGTCATTGATCTTAATTTTTAGATATTCCAATTAGTGAAAAATTATGCATTAGCAATTTTTCAAAATGCTGTATCTCTGATTCGAAACAAAAAAAATCATGAAAATTGAACACAGTTATAATTTTTTTATTTCGTTTCATTTCTTTTTTACCCACATGTAATCACATTGAATGGTTTTTAAAATATTATGAAAAAGTAGTTGCATCACTTCTCTCCTGCTCTTTCTCCTTCAGAGCTTTCTCTTACATCCATCCCCCTTTTTGCTCTTCCCACTGGGATATAAAAGGAAGGCATGAAAGCAGCTGTGGGTCATTCCAAACACAGCTGTCTTATTGTGCAGTTGTCTGCTAGCTTGAGTTCCTGTTCTGAGACTTAAAGTCCTGCTAGTTGCTGTTAGTGTTTCCTTTCATCCACCTGACTGCAGAAGATACCTAAATGTCTACTAAAGCAACTAAAAGTTTTTGAATTCATGGTTAAAAAAAGCCAAATATTGAAGACCAAAAAGGCAGCAGGTTGAGAACCATTGCATCAGCTGGTTTTGATGAAGACCCCAGAACATGCATACCTGGGTTGCAGGGGGAAACTGGGGAAACTGGAAACTGAGGTGTCTTTCTACCACTGGTTCATCTAATCCAGTAACATCAGAACAAGTTGTGGTTGGCTGAAAACTTCTTGCTAATTCACAGTGGAAAACATCTTGATGTAATCCACCATGATGATAAAGGAAATAAGAAGAAAGTAAAAGAAAGCAGAAAGAATCTTCTGTCAATTTTTTTTTGTGACAGATAAGAAATGGCTTTAAGAGGTAGCAGTGATTCAGAGCCTATTACCTGTGAAGAACCTTTTTATTATTTATTTTTGTACTGCATTTGTATGCTGCCCTTCTCAGCCCTCAGGCGACTCAGGGCATAATGATGGTAATTTCAGGGCCTTGTTGAGATTTCATACCAGATCATGAGACACTGACCTGAAAAGTCATCTTGAAGCTGCATCTATGAATGCCCAGTATACTAGTCCTGAAATACAGAATGAACTAATAAACATTTGTGGGGACAAGATAATAAAAAAATGTTGAAAGATGCAATGCATCACAGTGTTTCTGTGTTTTGGCAGATGATACTTTGATTGTGAGTACTTCAGAACAGTTATTGCACTTGGTAAGGTATGCTGATGTTGAAGCTGCATGAATCAGATAAGACTCTATAAGCTTTGTGGAGATAAGTGATATGACAGGTGGAGGACTTGCAGACATTCTTTTGAAAACACTGGAAAAATTGGGCTGAACTTGCAATAGTTGTGTAGACAGGGTTATGATGGAGCTGCTAATATGAGTGGTCATATTAGTGGTGCCCAGGCAATTGTATTACAGAAGTACCCAATGTCTGTATATATCCAATGCAGTGCTCTTTCACTCAATCTAGCCTTAGTAAAGACTTCTAGCATTCTACCTGTCAGAAACTGCCAAGGAACAATATCATCTGTGTGTAATTTCTTCAGAGCATAATCCATCAGACTGGTACTGTTGAAGAAAAATATTTAATACAGTTTCCCTGAATCAAGAGCAAACAACTTATTGCCACTTTGTGAAACACATTGGGTTGAGTGACATGATGCAGATTAACCTTTTGTTGAACTGTACAGGGTGGTGATGAGAACACTTGAATAACTAAAAGAGAGTCAGTCCTCTATCTTCTGTTACCATCCCATCAGCTTAGCAAAACATTACACAGGGTACATATGGACATTTTCTGTAGTCTGCAACATGTTGACAGTGTCTTAGAAAAATCCAGGGAGATGCATACAGAATAGGTGAAAGAATTCCAGGAGATCTTTGACAGAGCAAGATCAGTGGTAGAGTCTTAGCTGGAGAAGTTAGGATTCCTCGCATCTGTTCAAGGCAGACTTGTAAAAGCAAAATCCAGGAAACTTCACCAACACCAATGGAATACTGCAAGTATTCCTCCCTATTAATTTGTGGCTGTTTAAAATCCAACTTGGGTGCTTTGAATGAGATTTTCCTGCTTCTTGGTAGGAGGTTGGACTGGTTGGTCCACGAGGTCTCTTCCAACTCAATGATTCTATGATTCTAAGTGTACAGAACTTTACAATGAATGCCTTCAAGATACTGACACACTGATGGAAGAGTTTGACCTGTGGTGTAGAACATGGAAAAAGGTTATACCTGCCGATAAACCATATCTTGCCTGTGATAGACTGTTTTTTTCTGAATGTGAAGAAACTTCTCCAGATTTCTGCAACATTGCCAGTGTCAACAGCTACAAATGAAAGGTTGTTTTCAACTCTTAAACATTTGAAAATGTACATAAGAAGCACAATGGGGCAAGAAAGACTGATTGGATTTGTACATTTGAGTGTCCCCTGGAGTTTATCGATAAAGCATGATTTCTGTCAAAGTGTATTGACACAGTTTTCAAGTGTTTCCAACAGGCATTGTGGTATTCTTTTGTAATCACTAAATTACCAATTAAACCTCATTTTCAATTTTTTTAGACTTGAAACTTTGTAGCTAAAATAGAAATTTGATTTAAATAGATCTATTTAAATATATATATTCTATATAAAATATAGAATGAGTCATAGAATTCAAATTATTTTGTGTTATGGACCTACACTTTATGATGAACTAAAAATAAATAATTTCACACACCCTTCATTTTTTTTCTGGCTACGGGCCTACGTGTGGATGCAAATCCACCAGCATAGTAGCTTTGGTGGTGGTGGTGGAGGCTATCTTTGGGGTCAGAAGATGCTGTGGACTGGCCCCATATTTACTGGTCAGTGTAAACTCGACCTAAGTTACCACTTGGCATTCTTCCAGCTTGCCATATAGTGCTCACTACTTTCAATATTTTGGGGCAGCTTTTCAAAAGCTCAGGCACAGGTTTGTGGGATCAGAGATAAAACAAGAAATGCATGGTATTTACAGGTGGTTTGGGGTGTCTACACATTATTTTAAAAAATAGATTTGTCTAGAGCTTAGTGCTCTGGGGACTTGGGAATGGAAATGGGGCTACAATCTTTTGCAGTGCCTTATTTATTTATTTATTATTTATTTATTTATTTATTAACTTCGATTTAGTATACCGCTCACTCCGGAGCTCAGAGCGGTTTACAGAAGAAGCATAAACACCGTGAGTAATAAAACAGATTAAACAGTTAAAACACATTAAACATCAAAGCAGTTAAAACATATTAAAAACACTAGCCCTCAGCGAAGGCTGGGGGACGAGATAAGAATCTGGGGGAATAGGCGGCATGGCACACAGTGTGGTTGAGTTAAGGGCCAAACGCCTTCCTAAAGAGCCAAGTCTTCAAGGCCTTGAAAGGGCAGAAGAGCGCGGATGGCGCGGATCTCCTCCGGGAGGCCGTTCCAGAGACTTGGGGCAGCTACAGAGAATGCCCTCCGCCGTGTAGTGGCCAGTCTGCAGGTTCCAAGGGAAGGCACCTCAAGGAGGTTAAGCTCCTCAGAGCGCAGTGATCTCGCGGGCACATAAGGGGTAAGTCGCTCCCTCAGGTACACTGGCCCCAAACCATAGATGGCCTTAAAGGTGAGAACTAACACCTTGAAGAGGACCCGAAATTCAATCGGAAGCCAGTGCAGCTCGCGCAGGAGTGGGGCCGCGCGGTCAGATCTTGCAGCACCCAGGAGGAGGCGGGCTGCGGCGTGCTGCACTAGCTTAAGCTTCCGGATCATCGACAAGGGAAGGCCAATGTAGAGCGCATTACAGTAATCGAGCCTCGAGATGACCGTGGCTTGGATCACCGTAGCAAGGTCACGTTGGGAGAGAGGTAGGGAGCCAGGCGCTTAGCCAACCGTAGGTGGTAGAATGCTGTCCTGCAGGTGCAGTCAATCTGCTCCTCCATGGACAGGTGGGCATCCAGCCGGACCCCAGACTTTTTACCGATGGCTGAGGGCAGAGGGCCACACCATCGAAAGTTGGCAACTGGGTCACTACTCCCCCCCCCCCCGGGCGGCCCAGCCACAAGATCTCCGTCTTCGCCGGGTTCACCTTCAACTTACTGGCTCGCAGCCATCCAGTAACGGCTTCAAGGCAAAGATGGAAATTATCGGGTACAGAGACTGCTCCGTCCAACCTCAGAATGAGCTGGGTATCATCAGCGTACTGATGACACTCCAGCCCAAAACTCCGTACCAGTTGGGTGAGTGGTCGCATATAGATGTTAAATAACAGCGGGGAGAGGATAGCCCCGTGAGGCACCCCACAACTCAGCGGGGAGCCTCCGAGACCGCCCCTCCCCACTTCACTCGCTGCTGGCGGCGTTGGAGGAAGGAGGACAGCCAGTTGAGGGCTGTCCCCTCACCCCGCCACCGCCAGGCGGTGTATCAAAAGTTGGTAATCGACGGTATCAAACGCTGCCGTGAGGTCCAATAACACGAGCAGCGCCGATCCACCTCGGTCCAAGTGGCAGCGGAGTAGGTCTGTGATGGAGACCAGGACAGTCTCCGTCCCATGGCCTGAACGGAAGCCGGACTGGAAGGGGTCTAGCCAGGTTGCGCCATCCAAGAAGGTCTGCAGCTGGTCCATTGCTGCCCTCTCAATCACCTTGCCCAGGTACGGAAGGTTCGACACTGGGCGGTAATTGAGGGAGCCGCGGGGTCTAATCCGGGCTTCTTCAGCAATGGACTGACCACCGCCTCTTTAGCTCCTCTGGAAAAGCCCCTTGCTCAAGGGAGCAGTTGACTATCCTCAACAGAGGGCCTCGTAACCCCACCACGCAAGCTCGAATCAGCGTGGAGGGGCACGGAGTCGAAGTTGGACCCGGCGGAGGGTCACGGAGTCTCCAGCTCCTGTACTGTATCAAGTGTGGAAGGAAGGTCCCGGCGGAGCAACGCAATCTTGTCTGCGAAGTGATTCTGAAAAACCTCAGCAGAAAGGGCCGAATTGTCATTGTTTGGGATGGTAGGGACCATCGTCAGCTGCCGAATTATCCTGAACAATTGAGCTGGGCGTGAATCCGCAGACGCTATCAAGGAGGCATAATAAACTTTTTCGCCTCCTTGACAGCATGCTCATAAGCATCCATAAAAGCTTATAAGCTGATGTCGATGGCCCGTCGCGGAGCTTCTTCCACCTGCGCTCTAGCCGTCTCTTCTCCCGCTTCATAGATCTTAGTGCATCTGTGTACCAAGGTGAACAGGATGTGCGGGGTTTGAGAGGGCGTTTAGGGGCGATCTCGTCGAGAGCGGAGGACAGCGCGTGGTTCCAGGTGGTAACCAGCTCACCGAGCGAATCGCTGGCAGGCTCCAAATCCCTCAAGGCATTCAGGAACCTAGTTGGTTCCATAGGTCCCCTCGGGCGAACCCAAATTGGTTCGGCACCTTGCCGGGGCGCGGTTTCTCGACCCGGACTCCCAGAGCACAGTGGTCCGACCATGGCACCTCTGTAACAGAGGTGACGGACACTTGGACACCTGCATGGAAAATCAGATCAAGGGTGTGACCGGCCCGGTGTGTGGGGCCTGACTCGCAGAGGGAGAGGCCGAGTGCTGCCATGGATCGACACAAGGTCCCCCGCTACCGATGGTGAGGAGGCTGTGTCGGCGTGACGTTGAAGTCCCCCAGCACAACTAGGCTAGGAAACCTCAACGCTCACTCCGCCACAGTCTCCAGCAGCAGGGACAGGCTCCCCGCTGGTGCGCTAGGTGCACGGTACACCAGCAAGAAGGCTGTACTCTCCGGGGCACCCCTCATCAGGCCGACACTTGATGGAGCAAGATTGCATCTGCCTTGAGAAATGGTTCTGTAATGTACTTTTCCCCATGAAGTAAAGTAGTTTTGAACATGGAACACATTTTTGTGGCTCTCCAACTGAGCCCTGAGTTATTCTGAGGAGGAACAAATTTTGTGTCTATAGAGTCTCAAGACCATGTTTATGATTATATTTATTTTAAAAATGGTTTCATTCTATTGTAATGCGGTTTACAAGAGTAAAAGCAACTATAAAATACAAAATACAATCAGTGATGATGGTGGTGGTGGTGATGATGTGCTAGATGTCCTGGAAGCAATTCCAAACAAACTGCAAAAACATCTAAACAAACTTGCAATAGATGGGCTCACAACAGCACAAATGACATTACGTGGGACACACCATATTTTCCAATGATATTTCACTGATTCCTTGATTCTCAAATAGAATTTGATGGTCCAAATTCCAGTCGGTAATAGCTGGCAGACTGAAAATGAGAACAGAAGATAAATGAGATCCTGTTCAAGTTTATCATTTCTGTCAAGAGCCTTCAGAGATGCCACTAATTCCAGCATCCTTAAAAATATGATAGCATCTGTAAGATGCCTCAGAAAACAAGAACCTCACAGTCTGAGCTGATCCAATGTGAAAGTAGGATTGCTGAGATTTAGTAGTATTGCATATTTTGAGTGAACACGATAGTGCATTACATCTGTCCTTCATTAACAAAGTTCCACACAAAACATGATGTAGCAATGTGTTGAAAGCAGTAGATATTAATATGAAAATAAAGATAATTTCTCTCATATAGCCTTTTGAGAATTGATATTTCTTATATCTCACATTAACTGCTGGTTTTCTCCCACATCATTTGTGGCGATTTCCTTCTTGACACCTCTGTTCCACCAGAGTAATTACACTGATAGAGTGAACAAATGTATTCCTAGGTTTTCTATTCTAAGATTATTATACATCCTTTTGAAATCTTCACACATAAGGTGTGTATAAATACTTGTGAATTAATAAATACATTAATAAACACAGCTTTACTTTAGGGGCAGACAGGCACAGGATTACATTGTAAAAGAAGGGTTTCTGTGGACTGAGTGCACAGTGTTACATTTCCCTTCTCACACATAATTCAAATTAGCTGCTGTCATAATGAAATTTGGGCTTTTGTATCATCGTAAAAATAAGCTAAGCTGCACTGATGAGCAATGCTGTGTAATTTCATTCAATTATGAAGAGAAGCGATGGTCCTATTGCACTGCAGAGGCAACTTTGATGAATGATACGAACCCTTTCCCAGCTCTCTTCTTTGTTTATTTTTCACTGCAATGGGCAGAGCAGGGAAAATTGCACAACCTTCAGTCTGTGACAAATGAAAATGCAGACTAGTGTCATGCTGAATTTTAAAGAAGATTCCCCGTTTCAACATCACATTAGCTTTATAAACTACCTTCAATGGGGTGTGAAGCCAGAACCTGCAAAACACCCAATGAAAACAGACTTTGCAAGGGGTATCTATGCATATTTATAAAGCTGTGAAATATAAGGTTTTGGGGGAATTGTCTTTTGAATTTCAATTCTAAAGGTATTTTTTTCAGACACCCCATATATTTGTCATCAGTAGTATTATACTGTGTTACACCACAATGTGATATACATAAGTTGGTAGGTATGGCTTTATTTTTATGTTTTATTTACATTTATATTTTGATTCCATTAGCAGATTCAAGGGGGGGGGGCTACATTGTTGTCTTCTTCCCCATTTTACCTTCACCTTATGAGATAAGCCAAGTTTAGAGAGAACATGACTGACCCAAAGTCAACCATAGTCTCTTTATACTGGCTGGTAAATCCTTGGCCAGTCTGCAGTTGAAATACTCTGGATTGGTCCTGGAGGCAGCCATAAGCATCCTGCTGAACTCGCTGTTGTAGGTTCCAGCTAGGCGAAGACTGGCCCCACTGGACCAACACCTCATCTTCTGTGTGGCTGTCACAAAGGTCTGTGTGAGCTTCTGTCCATCAAAGGTATCCCATTTTGACATCGGCAGAGATGTCGGTGAGATCTGAAAGGAGGTAACCAATCTCTCCACCATTGTCCTGGTCGTATAGGTACCTCTGTCAATGTCAGAATGGGGCGCTCACAATGGCCAGGAGCTTGCATGGAGCTTTGCGGCTAGCCAGGAGTAGTGATGATGGCAACACAGCTATGATTCATCCCCTTTGCCCTACACTGATGAGCACTGGGAAAGGGTGATGGCAGTGGTGTCCCACCTAGACAGCAAACTGAATCTGATCCAGCTGTCTAGGTGGCTGTGATCTGTGGGATATCTGGAATTTCAAGCAATCTTCAGAACATTCCACAACTTTGCCTGAAATGATGGAAAGCAGGCTTAACCCACAATACTTACCCGAAGTACAATAAATCTTAAAGACAGCCAGGGGTCAATTCAGGGTGAGTCCAAGTTTTCATGCATATATAGACTCATCCCTAGTGAGTTTTATGGCTGAGTGAGGCCTTGAATTTAAACCTTTCACATCTCAATTTTTTGTCCTTTTAAAATGCCACTTATTTATTTTTATTTTTTAAACAGAAACAATAACACACAAACAAAAAAGAAGAAAAAACAAAAGACAGGTTGAAGATAGCATTCCAATGGGAAGAGGAAAATATACATATATGAAGATACTGTTTTATTGTTCTTTTATTTGTAAAAAAAAGCTATATTCAGAGCTGACACTATATAAATAAATGATACATTTAAGATTATGAAGATACATTTAAGATTAAAGTTAAACAAATAAAGCACTAAACTAAGACAATATAGTCTAACCAGGGCATTAAACATTAATTAAAACACCAATAGGTGATGATCCTCCCAATCTGAACTCTAATGGAAAATGAAAAAGCCTACCAATCTCAATCTCAATCTCTATGAGATATTTTATCATTGTAAATCTAATTATGAATTACTGTTGACCATAGCCTCAAATTATCGTATCACAAATTGCTGTATTGCTCAAAAAAATCCATAAATGGTTTAAGTTGGGTTGTCCTCTAAAATCCATGTTAAACTGGCCAACTTTCCTATCTTAAAAATACACTCATCCATCATTTGTGCTTTGATACATTTCCAAGTTTGAACAAATAATATGCTTCCTGCATTTATCAGACAATGAAGTCATGCATATTCACTATCCCATTATGTACCCCTGATCATCAACAAAAACATTTGGGGTAAAATTGCAGGATCTAATTTTAGAATTAGTCTATTGTTCAGATGAATAGCATTTCATTTATATAAAAACTACTTCTTGTCTAGATAGCCTTAACATTGATTGGAAACATCCTTAGACATTTTCAGGAACTTATTTGACATTTTAATTCATTGTTTCAATCGCTGAATCACATACTTGCTTCTGAGTAGTCTGTATCTTTATGTTTAAATATCACATGTATTAGGAGTTCCAATTCATGGCCAGAAAAGTATCAGTAATACTGAAAAGTCTAAACCTAAATGTGACTAGGATATCCTGAAGGAATATAATGCTTAGTTCTCTCATCAACAGCAGAAGAAAAATTAACATAGACACTGAGTGGTCTGATACGTCGGTGTGCTCTTACATTGCAACCCAAAGCATTGTTGCCAATTCATGTATTTATGCAATTTCCACAACTGAAAATATGAGCTGCACAATGACAGCCCCAAATGCATGTCTTACCTTTTGCTTTGTTTTCATTTTGACAGCCTTTCTGTGCCCAGGGGAGCAACCATGAAGGCTACATTGGGCTTCCATCCATTCGCTGCTGACATGCATCAAAATGTGCTGTATGAAAACAACATTATAATGTTTATGTTCTTTATAAAAATACTAGTATAGGCATTTCCTTGTTTTACTGCCAAATAAAAAGAGATGGCTCCATGGTAATTCTGGAAGATTTTCACCCCACAAACCTGCTTCTCTTTCTGTCAGAGTCTTCATGGGAGCTTTTATCCCGCTGCAAGGCTTTGACCAATGTTAATCAATCATACCTCAAGTAAAAATATTGCACATAAATTGCTTAATAAGAAAGTAGAAAATTCATGTACAACAAAGATTAATCAAGGCATGATATGTGTCAGGAAAGCCACCATGGTTAGAGAGTTTATTTATTTACAGTATTTATATTCCACCCTTCTCACCCCAAAGGGGACTCATGGCGTATGCACAGTGCACATGATAAACATTCAATGCTGTTTTTGACATACAAGACATACAGGCAGATAGAGGCCATTCAGATCCTGGAGGTTGCTTAATTTGGCCACAGGGAGAGCTGTCCAACTCCAAATCCAGGAGATCAGGTTTGAATTCCCACTGTGCCATGGAAACCCACTGGGTAACCCTAGACAAGTCACATTCTCTTAGAGCAGAGTTTCTCAAACTGTGCTCTTCCATGTGTTTTGGACTTCTGCTCCCACAATTCCTAACAGCTGGTAATATGGCTGGGATTTCTGGGAACTGAAATCCAAAACACCTGGAGAAGCACAGTTTGAGAAACACTGTCTTAGAGGAAGGCAAAAGTAACTCTCCTCTGAACAAATATTGATAAGAAGGGCCCACTATAGGGTTGCCAAGTTGTCACAAGTCAGAAATAACTTGAAGACAGTCAACAATGATGTCTATTGGGAGTATAGCTATGGGGGTGGGAGCAGGGAGAAGAGGGCATTGCCCCTCATTATAATTCCCCCCCCAAATGGAATCTTTTTACCGTCCCCCAAATTTTTAGCATTTCAGTAATCTGAACATTCAGTTGAGCATTTAGAAAAACAGTTTAGGTATCTGAAGAAAGGGGGGAAGGCAATGTTACCAAGGGAACATGGCGAATGCCAGAGTCCCATACATCTCCCCCTGGGTGCAATCATATTGTGGAAGCAACTCATACTTCAGTAGCAATGGTAAGACCTGCAGTTGTTGGAGAGGAGAGAGCATGAAGGGATACAATTGGCATTCTTTGCTGTTTTGCCCCATTAATGGAATTTCTTACCACTTGGAGGCCTGATAGATAGCAACACTTCATTC
The DNA here is from genome assembly GCA_030556195.1 of Anolis apletophallus. NCBI lineage: Eukaryota > Metazoa > Chordata > Lepidosauria > Squamata > Anolidae > Anolis > Anolis apletophallus. The sequence goes on along the minus strand of JARBWK010000008.1, from coordinate 62,546,060 downwards.
CAGTGTCAAGTAAAAACACATCTTTTAATTAAATCTTTGTAGCCTAATAAATGTATTCTGAAATGGATATATTCAGGGATTGGGCTGCTTTAACCTTTTCATGTAGGTCCGATCTGTTCGATTTTAAAATATATTTTACCTTGTTTCACATTGTTTTTGTAATGTTAAATTCCAAATGGTTTTGAACTGATTAAATTGATTTTATTTGTATGCCATCCTGTGTCATAGGGCAGGATTTAAATATATTAATTGCATCAATAGTTTAATTAAATCATTAACTTCTGTTAAATGCCATACAGTCCACCAAAAGGGCAAAACAATTCACATTCCATGGGATGCAATTATCTTTTCATGTTAAATTGAATGTTGTTTCCATTGTCAACTGTTCAATTGTTTTAAATCTTCTGCTTGTGGTTCTTCTGCAGAATCCCTGAGCCACTTCAACTAAGGAAGAGAATGTTCTCTTACTGAATGAAAATAAAAGAAGCCAAGCTTTTAACATGATTCATGTATAGATAATCCCCTTTAAAATGATAGATAGTGTTTCTTCCCTATTGAGATCACTGCCTGAAAATTATCCAAGGCAGGAGTTTCTTTGAATGCAGACTGACTGCTTGGATTCAAGTGCAAATGTTTCTGTATTTATAAAAATCTCTCAGTTGGCGATCGCTGTTGACAACATGATTTGTGAATGTTTTCCTCTTTCCTTTCAGTATTTGAGATCCAGAGTAGCAAGAAGTTACTTTTTTAAACCATCTGCCCTAAATCCACAGCTGGAATGGGAAATAATTGGTCCATTCTGGGAATCGTTATCCCTCATATAATTTTGCATCAAATAATTCCATGCAGCTGTCTAGCATCTGGCAGCTTTTAAAGCTGGCTCTACCTATCAGCAGTTGTCTCAGGCAGCAAAGGTAGGAAAAGAAAAATGACAGACCCTACTACTCTAGACTTTGCGGGATCATTGAGTACTGCTTTCCCTTCAGTCTTTCCAACATCTATTGCCTGTTTTAGTTGTCCACAACAACAACAATGTTAGGTCTAGTCCTGGTTGCTGTAGAGAATTCCAAGCTAGATGGACCAATGACTTGATTTCACATAAGTTTCCGTGCTTCTTCCACCTAAAACAGGTCTTTTCTAATTATATTTTTGGGATAGTCCCACCTTTATAAGTATGGTACCTTTATTACACATAATCAAAACAAAAACTCCTTCATTTAGGGTTGTCAACTGTTTTCAGCCCTTTCTTCTGTGGCTGAGTCTAAACTGGCCATTAAACATGAAGCCCAACACACTGGAATAAACCCACTGCATTGCTATGTTGACATCCAGCTGGTCTACCTGGACTGAGACTGTACCAGCCTTGCTGTCCCCTCACCCTCTGTGCCACTGCTCCCAGCCAACCACAGAACTCTGCCTGGGCTCCTGACTGTTGCAGGTGCCTTTACTGGCATAAGAATGATAGATTGCCCCTTCCTTCTAGCTCAGGGGTCCTCAAACGTTTTAAACAGAGGGCCAGGTCACAGTCCCTCAAACTGTTGGAGGTCTGGATTATAATTTGAAAAAAACAACAACCATGAATGAATTCCTATGCACACTGCACATATCTTATTTGTAGTGCAAAAACACTTAAAACAATACAATAATTAAAATGAAGAACAACTTTAACAAATTTAAACTTATTAGTATTTCAATGGGAAGCGTGTGCCTGCTTTTGGCTGGTGAGATAGGATTGCTGTTGTTTTGTTGTTGTTGTTGTTGTTGTTGTTGTTGTTGTGTGCTTTTCAAGTCAGACTTAGGTTGACCCTGAGTGAGGGCCAGGTAAATGACCTTGGAGGCCCATATCTAGCCCTTGGGCCTTAGTTTGAGGACCTCTGTCCTAGCTGGTCATGTAGGTCTTCCATTCTGACATCAGAGATGCCAATAATGATCCAGAGCTCAGATAGAACTCCATGGCCCACTGGAAGCAATATCTGTGACATGGGATGAGCCATCTCTTTCTTCTGTGCTATTCAGAACATGGAAAGAGTGATTTGTCTGGGCAGCAAATCAATCTGAATCAGACCCGATTCAGCTGTCCAGATTGCTGCAAAATATTGGGATACTCTGGATTTTCCAGCAAGCTCAGGAGTATGTCCAAAGGCATTGAATACTTGCCATATGTAAAGCCACTTTGAGTCCCCTTTGAGGTAGAGAAAGGCGGGATACAAATAGAGCAAATCAATCAATCAATCATCCTCCACTTTCCAAAAAGCATTACAAAGTTGGTTTAAACCCTAAAAAATTGTGATACCAGAATTTGGCAAATGTTGTGGAGACAATCAACAATGAATCTGAGGTGAGTCCAAGTTTTCTTGCCCATATAGATTCGCCCCATCTCATTATCAGCAGCTTGATTCTACACATTAGTAGGCATCAATATTAATCTTTTTGCCATGAAGAGCCTTTCATTCTGAATTCTGCAGCTTTACTGCTAATCTTTCAGCAGGACCAATTCTGACATTCCTCTCACCCTACACCTGTCTACCCACAATTCTGCCTCCCTACCTTAGCCTGCCACATGTATTTATAGTTCATTGACATTTATTGGTTCTTTTATTATTAAAACAGCAAGGTAATCCTGCCTAAACTATTTGCCAAATTGAACTTTAATATCGTTAAATGTGGCCAGATCATTTTGATAACTTGTGAGTTACCAAAAGCAGAGCGACTGCTGTGTGTGGCATTCTAGTTAGATTTATATTGCCTATTTAAATATATGGGCCATGCATTATCCACTTACTTGAGTCGAGAGCACACTGTTTATTGCTAGGCAAAGCTATTAATGAAATAGGGTATGTGATAACGGGGAGAAAATGGCTTCACTGAATGGGTGGTGAAGAGGCTTGTGGTTCTCCAGCCTTGCTCTGCTTGCACATTGAACAACAGGTTGTTTTAGAGTAGCACTTCAATATTGATTCCCTTTCAAGCTGCACAACTGACAAAACATTCATCAGCAAAGTGTTGGAATCTGGCAGGTATGGTTCTGAAAAGCTATCATTATGCCAATACTAATGAAGTGCTAAATAATGAAATTCAGGTGCTTATCCTGACAGCCCCCATAGCCTCACTCTGAAGGAAAAAAACATACTGTTGTCTATGTTGATCCATATCAACAAACCATTACTAGCAATTGTCACTCAGTCCAAGGACAGATCTTTTATAAAGCTAAGTGATCTTGATTACTTGTTGAAGTTAAAGCCACTCCCTAAATCATCATCATCATAGGCTATCACTCATGTCTGAGTATGATTGCCTTTTATGTGTAGGGTCTTGGCTGTGGGTCTGCAGGTGACTGTAAAGACCTATTCTTGATCTGCATGTTCTTTCACAATGAGGACATTGGTTTTCAGATGGAAGGCAATTCTAACAAGGGTTGGCTTGATGCACCTTCCTCTTGACACATTTCTCCCTTATGCCCTCCATTTGTGCCTCTTCAAATTCCATGGCACTGTTAATAGCAGCTGACCTCCAGTTGGAACGTGTGAGGGCCAGGGCTTCCCAGTTCTTGGTGTCTATGCCACAGTTTTTAAGGTTAACTTTCAGCCCAGCATTTCATTTTCTGTTCTTTAGTTGAGTGTATAGTGACTATTTTGGGAATTCGGACAACGTGGCCCTTCTGGGCAGGGTCTGCCAAGGGCCAATATCCCCATTCCTCTTGAAATGGAGGGGAAGCATCACAAGATGCTTCCTCTGCCATAACAGAAAGGAAAGTGTGTTTTGAATAGCTTCAATAGAGCTAACTGAACATGCATTGCCACTCTTTTGCCATCTGATAGGGACAGGGTGCCAATGCGGGGTGCCATGATGCACCCTACGCACCTGCCATTTTGCCAGCTAAATGGCACAGTTCCATGTGAAGAGGTCCTGAGAGGACAAGCTTTTTGTATGCTCCTGTAAAGGTGTTTAGAGTGGCTTGTAGGTCTTCTTCTGAATGAGCACAGGAGACATTTTCATCAGCATATTGCTCTATAACATATGTTGTTATGACCCTGGTTTTAGCTTTGAGTCTGCTTAGGTTAAATAGCTTGCCATTTGTCCGATAGGTGAGGTATCTCCCTTTTAACCTCTGCAGTGAAAATCTTCTCAAAAATCCTTGCAAACTATTATTTATTTATTTATTAACTCTATTTGTACCCCACCACCATCTCCCCAAGGTGACTCGGGATGGCTTACATGAGGCCACGCCCATCAATACAATAAACACAATATAACACAAGAGCACAACAGAAAATTTAAAAATAAAATAACTTAAAATACAAAACCAATGTAAATAAAACAACACAGCAATATGAAATCAAAACATTAAGGCACTAAAGACGATCACTGTGGGCATGGCCAAAATCAAAGGTTTAAAATTTAAAAAATTTAAAACACTGGGAGATAGGGAAATGTAAAGTATCATGGAGAGGATCCGGGGGATGAGGTAGGATTTAATTGCAGAACCAAAAAATAGTGCTTCTGAGCAGGGCCGTAGCCAGGATTTTGTTTTTGGGGGTGAGTTTGTTTCGGGGGGGGCTGAGACTTGGTGGAAGAGGGTCTACCCTAGCAAACCTTTTGTATTGTTATCCCAATAACCCCATTAATGTAGGATATAATGAACATGGTGATCAGATCATGATATGAATAAACAAAACAGTTTAAATAATGTACCAGTAAGGCCTTTTCACGGACCACCCTGAAAATTTCAGGGGGGGCTGAAGCCCCCTTAGCCCCCCCTGGCTACATGCCTGCTTCTGAGGGCATTTTATGCAGAGTTTGGTGAGGGATTATCATACATTCCGTCATTGTAGGCACATTGGAACAGCCAAGTTTTCAGGCTTCTCCTGAAGATTGCCAGGGTGGGGGCTTGCCTAATATCTCTAGGGAGTGAATTCCCGCGTTGGGGGCACTACATAGAAGGCCCTCTCCCTCGTCCCCACAAGTTGTGCTTGCAATGGAGACGGGAGTGAGAGAAGGGCCTCCCCAGAAGAACTACTTTCTACCTAGACATCCTCCCAGAATCCCAGAATGGCTTCCTCCCCTCCAGAGGAACAGTGGATATGATCTTGTTTTTTTTGTATAGATTTTTATTTGGTTTTTTTGCAGGGGGGAATAGGGGGGGGGTATTTGCATATACAGACATGTAATGGAACAGATCTGAAAAGTGCTCCTACCTGACAGGGAGGGTTGGGGGGAGGGGGGGAGGGCTGTGGGTGGGGATGGGGTTGTTGGTATGGCAGTGGGAGGGAGGGGTTGTCTGTGGCTTCCCAAGGGTTAGTCCAAGAGGTTGTTTCTAGAGTTATATAGTCCTTCTTATGTAGTGATAGGTTACTTCAGGTGGCTCATATTACAGTTCATTTAGATCTATTCTGATGTTGTATCCTTCCTTTTGTAGATATTTCCCGAAGTCTGTCCAGTTCGTTCCTCTCTTTCCATTGTTCATTCTTTGCCATAGAGAGTCCATCTGTATTATGTCCATTACTTTTAGAATCCATTCTTCGACCTTCGGCATTTTTTTAGACCTCCAATACCTGGCAAGTGTTATCCGTGCACACGTGCTTAATATAAAAAAACATTTTGTTTTGATTTGTGTCTAGGCCCTCCCCCATCATACCTAGTAGGTATTCCTGCGGGCCCAAGCCAAAGTTGGCCTTCAAGATCTTTTTCATTTCTTTATGTATACTTTCCCAGAATTTCCTCACTTTTTTACAGTGCCACCATTGGTGCATGAAAGTTCCTACCTCTTTGCTGCATTTCCAGCATCTGTTGGAGGTCTGATTATCAAATTTTGCAATTTTCGAGGGATATAAATACCAGCGGTATTGCATCTTATACCAGTTTTCAGCTATTTCTGTTGCTGGACTGTACTTAAGTTTTTTTTGCCAAATTTCTTCCCATTGTTTGAGTAAGATGGAATGGCCTAAGTCCTGCGCCCATTTTATTTGGCACTCTTTAATTTGTTCCTCCTCCATCTTCCATCTTAGGAGGATTTTGTAGAGCATACTGATATTTTTCTTTGGTTTTTTTACTATTGGTTCCCATAGATGGTCTTCCATAAAACCTATTTTTTTATCGGCTTTGAATCTTTCATGCACCTGGTGGTACTGGAACCATGCCATCGCTGGGTATTCCTGCTTAATTTCTTCTAGGGTCTTTAATTCCTTTATGTCTGTGTTGGTTTTTTTCAATACATGTTTATATGTTAACCAGTTTTCCCTGTCTGCTAATTCTTTTTTGTGCCCTGCCTCTACCGGTGATGCCCAAAGTGGAATTTGTCTAACGAGTCTCCCCTTGTGCTTCTCCCAAGTTTTTATCAATGCTGACCGTACGAAATGTTGGCTGAAATTTTTTTCCGTCTTTCTTTTATCATATAATAGATAGGCATGCCAGCCCGCCCGGAGGTTATGACCCTCCAGTGTTGCAATTTGGGAGTTTTGGGGGAAGGCCCAATCTTTAATCGCCACTAAGTTACACGCCTCGTAATAGCACCTAATGTCAGGTAGTCCCAGGCCTCCTCCCCTCCTCTCGTCCGACATCTGTTTTTGACTTATTCTTGCTTTTTTGTTTTTCCAAATAAATCTTCTTATATCTGTGTCCCATTTTTTGAACAGAAAATCGTTTCTAATGATTGGGATCGCCTGAAAGAGGAAGAGGAGTCTTGGGAGCACTGACATTTTTATCGTTGCTATTCTCCCTAAAAGGGAGATATCTTTATGTTTCCATGTTTCTAGATCTTTGGCTATTCCTTTCCATAGCTGTTCATAGTTATTTCTTAGAAGCTGTGTATTGTTTGGCGTTAGAATGACTTCTAGATATCTGACCTTGTTTGTTATCTCAATGCCCGTTAGTAGTTGTAGTTGATTTTTTCCCTTTTTTTCCAGGTTTTTCGTTAAAAATTTTGTCTTTTCTATATTAAGTTTGAAACCGGCCCTTTCTCCAAACTCCTCTAATTTGTTTAACCATTTTTCTATATTTTTTAGTGGGTCCTCAATTATGCATACCATATCGTCGGCATATACTCGTAATTTGATATTCTCTTTTAGAATTTGTATGCCTTTAAGTTCTTTATCTTTATTTATGTCTCTCACTAACGTTTCTATTACTAATATAAAGAGGAGTGGGGAGAGAGGGCAACCCTGTCTTACTCCGCGATTTATTTGGAATGGTTTCTTGGTTACCTGTCCGTTTATTATTGTGGTCGCTACTTGTTTATGATATAACGTTTCCACTACTTTTTGGAAGGAGAATCCCATATCTAGTTCTTTTGTGAGGCACTTGATATATTCCCAGCTAATTTTATCGAATGCCTTTTCGGCATCGATAAACAGTAGCGCCGCTTTTTTTTCATTATGGCTTTCATAATATTCTATGATGTCAATCAGGGCCCTAGTGTTTTCTTTGAGCTGTCTTCCCGGGAGGAAACCTTTCTGGTCCGGTGATGTCCAGTCTTTCAGGAAGGTTTTCATTCTCTCTGCCATGATCGTCGTGAAAATCTTATAATCTAAGTTGAGTAATGAGATTGGCCTGTAGTTTTTGGGGTTCTCTTTTTCCCCTTTGTCTTTGTATATCAGGGTGATGTTGGCCATTTCCCACGTTGGTGGGATTCCCTTTCCCTCTCTCACTCCATTATATATTCCGAGTAATCGGGGTGCTAACTCTGATTTATACGTTTTGTAGAATATGGCTGTAAAGCCATCTGGGCCAGGGGCTTTATTGACTTTTTGGGTGTCAATACTTTTGTCAATTTCTGCCATGGTAATGGGGTCATTTAGTAGCTCCCTTTGTTTCTCAGTGATTTTGGGAATTTTTAGTTTACAAATATATTCGACTATTGATTCTTTCGGTGTATTTTCTTTCTTGTACAGGTCATGGTAAAATTTGGTGAATACCTCCGCTATTTTCCCCTCTTCGGTGATGGTTTTCCCGTTGCTCTTTATCTTGGTTATATAACTTTGTGCTTTCTTGTCTTTTAGTTTTTTGGAGAGCCATCTACCAATTTTATTTGTGTTCTGGTAGTGATTGGCTTTTATGTATTTTAACTGCCTCTCCAAATTTTCTGTTTGAAGAAGTTGTAGCTGTTTTTTCAGTATATCTACCTCTCTCAGGGCCTTTTTATTACCCGGTTTCTTTTTAGCCATCCCTTCTTTTATCATTAACTCTTTTATAATTTCTTCCTCTTTCTTTTTACGTTGTTTAGTCTTTCTACTGTTTAATTGGATTAGATTCCCTCGTAGAACGGCCTTCATCGCTTCCCACTGGTTTATTCTGCTAGTTTCTTCTCCCTGGTTTATCTCCCAGTATTCATTTAGTTGTGTTCTTATCAGGTTGATGTCACTTTCCTTTTTAAGCAGGCTATCCTTCAGCCTCCATCTAAATTCTTTTTTCCTGCCTTTAAAGCTTAACTCTAGTGCATTGTGGTCCGAGAGTAAGTTAGTTAGTATCTCTATTCTTTTCACTCTAATTAGTGTTGTTTTCGAGATCCAGGCCATATCTAGCCGTGCCCAGGTCTTGTGTCTCGCTGAGAGGTGTGTATAATCCCTTTCCTCCCCTTTGTGATGTCGCCACACATCTACTAGGTTGAGGTTTTCTAATTCACGAAGGAATTTTTGGGGAAGTTGGCTACTCTTGTTTATTTTACCCCTTTTCGTTTTTGTGTGAGTTTTGTCTAGCTCAATGTTAACTACTCCATTGAAATCCCCGATAATAATTAATTCGTCATATTGTTGGCTCTTGATCCGATTTTTAAGCTCTCTAATGAATTTAAGTTTGGGGCCATTTGGGCAGTAAACATTGCATATCGGTATCTTTGAACCGTTTATTTCAACAATTATCCCCAAATATCTTCCCTCCATATCTTTAAAAACAGAATTGGATGTCAGGCTGTGTTTAACATATGTAGCCACCCCCCTCTTTTTCTCCTCTCCAACAGAGTAATGCACTTTCCCAAGCTTTGGTTGTTCCAACAATCTCACATGGCGACTGGATATGTGTACTTCTTGGAGGGCTACCACATCATAGTCTTTCCCCTTTAAATGTTCTACCGTCCATTTCCTTTTAGATGGGGAGTTCCACCCGTTGATGTTATTTGAAAAGATCCTGAGCGATGTCATCTTGTGGGTCTGCTTCCATAACGTCTCCTGAGGTTCTGTCTTTGATTTCCACTAATTGGTAGTTTTCGGGAGAGAACTTTCGAGTCTTTTTTTAGATTTCTTTGTATCTGCAGCGCCGGGGGATCGATCTCTTCCAATGTGTTTCCCTCTTCCTCCTCTTCCTCGTCTTCTATCTCACCGTCTTCTCCGTCTTGCTCTCTGTCTCTTTCTCTCCAGGGTTTTCCTTCTTGGTTTGATATATTTGATTCTCTTTGGTTGTTTCTCCCTGTCTGATCTTTTTCGAAGTGGTTATGGTAGAAGGCTCTTGCCTTATCAACTGAGTTCAGCCAGTATTTGGTATCTTTAAGGGTTACCGTGAGACCCTCCAGTTTCTCCCACCTGAAGCGGATCTTTTTCTTTTTCAGGACTTCTGTCAGGAAGGTATACTTCCTCCTTCTACTGAGTGTTTGTCGGGATACTTCCTTCAGAAAGATGACTCTCTTATCTTTGAAGAATACTGGTCTTTGCGCACTTTTTTTGAGGATGGTGTCTCTCGTACTTTTCCTTGTGAATGTCACAATGGTGTCTTTCAGCGTATTGTGTTTCTTTGCATACTTGGTTCCCAATCGGTACACTCTATCTATCTCTGTATTTAGCGTTGTTTCATCCATTTCTGTTAATTCTCCAATTATGCTGATTATTATTTGCCTGATGTCCTCTTCTCTGGACTCAACCAGATTTCTGATTCTTAGTTGCAGTTCCAGTGCCTTATTTTCCAGTAATTCCACCTGGTCTTGTAGCCTTTGGGTTGTGGCATCCACTTGTTCCATCTTATTTTCCAGCTTTGCCTGTGATTTGTACATTAGCTGGTTGTCTCTCTTCATCCTTTCCATCTCTTCTTTCAATGTTTTGAAGTCTTCCTTCATGTCCTTTTTCATACCTTTAATCTCCGTTTGTAGCTCCTGGTGTTGCCTGGTTTGTTGTTGAGCTAGGTTCCTGATCTCCTGGAGGAGGGTGTCTCTGAAGCCCAGGTCCTCGGGGAGTGACTCTCTCCGTACTGGTCCTCTGATCCCTTGGTTCCCTCTGCCCCTGGTAGTATGCATTTCTCCGTATAAGGTGGGTTAACAGTCGGCTTGACGGCCCTTTGGCAGCCCTTGTTGTTTCCCCGTATGCCCTTGTGTCTAGATGCGTTGCTTGGCAGTATCTTACCTGCCTAGGCTGTGAGGAACCGCTTCGTTGAGTGCGTGGGTGGCTCTTCCCTTCTTCTTGTTGGATCGCTCTTTTCCCAGCTTCTGGTGTCCCAATTTAGTCTTCTCAGCTTCACACTCCTCTACGATGCCCTGCAGCGCCCCCGTGTGTTCTTCTTTTTTTTTTTGCTTTTCCCCTCGTCGGGGGTCTCGCGAGATCTCCTAAGTCTCCTTTGATCCTCCTGTTATGATGCTGAACTCTTCACTTCCGTCTCTCTCCCCTCTGGTCTCGTTTTGATCTCGCGTTGCTCGTCAGCGTTTTCAAGGACGTCTCTCCTCGGCCATGAGGTTGCTCTCCCTGCCGCCCCTTCTGTCTTCTGTTAGGAAGCCTAGCCCTGCTTCGGGGGGGGGGGGCTCGTACCTTCGGAGTGCGGGAGGATAAGGAGGACCCAGACACAAGGGTACAAGGAACCAAGGAGCTGACGGTTCGCGGGTTGCGGGGTTGCGGGGGCGGGGGCTGAATTATCAAGTTTGCAAGGAAGGGAGGTTCGCGGGTAGAACCACGTGTGCGGTGTGCACTCACCTATCCAGGCGGTCAGTCCGTAATCTCACTCGTCAGACGTTCGGGATCTGAGTGCAAGGTGATTTTGCTTGTTTGTTCTTCTATCTTTCTGTCTAGATGCCTCTCTGAGCCTTCCTTCCGATCAAGTTGTTTCCTCTTATCGGCTCCTGGGTTTTCCCTTGCCTTTGCTGAATTCTTCTTATTGTTTCTCTCGGCTGTGTGCTGGCTCCCGGAGGGATGTCTGAGAAGCCGTTTGGGTTTCTCCCCTCTGGCTGGAAGGCCTGACCCGGGGGCCGTTGCCGGGCGATTTGCCTGCCGCCTTGAGGGTGGCTCGGCTTTATCACCATCGGCCGGTCCCTCCCGGGTTGTTGCCCCTTTTGGCGCCTCGATCTGCGTCTTTTGGGGAAAGGGAAGGTCCCTTTGGCCTTTCCAACCTGGATGTCTCGTCGGAGCTCCGATGAGGCACGTCTCCCTCCTGCTGGGAGCCAACCGGAAGCCCCCAGTGGATATGATCTTTACTGCACAACACCTCCAAGGAAAATGCAGAGAAGAAAATATATGACAGTACATGACAATTATAGAACTTGCAAATCTATTTGACACAGTGAATCGCAGTGCTCTCTGGGCCATCTTCCTAAAAAATGGGATGCTCTGATAAATTTGTGAAAAGTCTGCAGCTCCTTCATGATGACACGATGGCAACAGTCTGGACAGCAATGGCTCCCAAAGTGAAGCATTTAAGGTGGAATCAGATGCCAAACAGGGATGTGTTACTGCCCCAAACCTTTTTTCTACTCCCTAAATACTTTGCATTATAAAAGGAATATATTGGTTTTGGTCTAGATCAATCTCATTGTCTCTTATACCCAGAAGAAAGTACTCTGGTTTCATAAAAATCTTTGTCTTTAATATTTTTTTCACATCCTTCATGTACTTTCTTCCAGTATTCTTTTACTCTTGGACATGTCCACCATGCATAGTAGAATGTTCCTATCTCACTCGCACACTTCCAACAGTTATTGTTTGCTTTTTTATACATTAAGCCTAATTTTAAGGTGTCATGTACCACCTAAAAAAGATCGTGTACCAATTCTCTTTTAGATCCATTGAATATGTGTATTTTATTTTCCTGCACCAAATTTATTCCCATTCTTCAAATTTTATTGGTCTCCCAATATTTTTTGCCCATTTTATCATACATTATTTAACTCTTTCTTCCTCTGTAGCCTATTCCAATAATATATTGTATACCTTAGTTATATATATATATATATATATTCATTTTTTATTATTCTCTCTTCAAATAAGTCTTTTTCTAAAAAGTCTTTTTCCTTGTCCTTATTATAGTATTCCTTTAATTGAATATATTAGAACCAGCACAGATCTTTAAGATCGTTCGAGACCTAGCTATGCCCAACTCACTGCCGAGAGACAATGAAAATTCAGCTATCTCAGCGGAAGAATTTCAAGTTTTCTTCACTGAGAAAATAATTGCCCTTAGGCGTGATTTACCCTCTATACCTGAGGAGAGGAGCGGGATGGGTAAGAACCCAGCTCCATCGCCTAGCTTGAAACTCGACCAGTTCAAGGCCCTGAATTCAGAGGAGATTAATCAAATCCTGGCCGCAGCAAGGGCAACCACTTGCTCTACAGACCCGTGCCCGTCCCATCTGATTAAGTCCTGTGCGGGGAGCCTCTCGGCCACTCTGACAGGGTTGCTAAATCACTCATTGGAGCTGGGAGTTTTTCCTGATGCGCTGAAGGAGGCTAGAGTCCGCCCGCTGCTGAAGAAGGCGAGCCTGGATCCAGCGGCGCCGGCGAACTACCGTCCGGTCTCAAACCTACCCTTCCTCGGGAAACTGATTGAACGGGCAGCAGCGATCCAATTACAGGAATTCCTGGAACCTCAGGAAGCCTGGACCCCTGCCAATCGGGTTTCCGCACGGACACGGGACCGAGACCGTCCTGGTGGCCATTACGGACGACATCCGCTGCCAATTGGAGAAGGGAGGTTCGGCTATCCTGGTGCTGCTTGACCTCACCGCGGCGTTCGACACGGTGGACCATGACTTGCTGTTGCGGCGACTATCAGCCATTGGGATTCAAGGCACAGCTTTGGCCTGGTTCGATTCCTTCCTGCGGGGCCGTTCGCAGCGTGTTGAGTGGCGAGGCCAAGTGTCCAAGAAATCCACCCTGGACTGTGGAGTCCCCCAAGGCGCCATTTTGTCACCAACGCTTTTTAACATCTACGTCCAACCCTTGGCAAGCATAGCCAGAAGTTTTGGATTTGGGTGCTACCAATATGCAGATGACACCCAGCTTCTGCTGAAGCTTGAGCCAGGTGTAACATCGGTGCCTGAGAATTTCAGACAAGGACTAGAGGCAGTGACCAGATGGCTCCGCTCATACAAACTCAAGATCAATCCATCAAAGACTGAGATTCTATGGCCAGGACGCCCAGAGCCACCCATTCCGCTGCCTCTCTTTGAGGGAGAGCCGCTGATCCCAGCCCCGTCGGTGAAGAGTCTCGGTGTGATACTAGACTCGAGACTCTCACTGGAGGCCCAGGTTGCTGCGACAAGTAAGGGAGCTTTTTTCCACCTACGCCAGGCACGTCAACTGGCACCTTACCTTCCATCAGATGCGCTGGCTATGGTGGTCCATGCCACAGTGACATCACGGCTGGACTACTGTAATGCCTTGTACATGGGGTTGCCGCAGTCAACCACTCGTAAAATCCAGCTAGTGCAGAATGCAGCCGCCAGACTCCTCACCGGGACACCACTGAGATGCCATATCGCGCCATCTCTACAGCGCCTGCACTGGCTGCCAGTCGAGCTCAGAGCCATCCACAAGATCTTGTCGCTTACCTTTAAGGCCCTCCATGGTGCCGGCCCAGCTTATTTAAAAGATCGCTTGTCCGAACCAGCTCATTTAAGGTCGCCGCGTTCAGGAAACATTGTTGTTCCTTTTCCTCTTAATTTATGAATCCAACTAGGAAATGCTGTAACTGTGCAGAGCAAGTGAGCTAGAAGATGTATAGTCAATGCAGTACCATGGAAATCAACAAAGTAATTGTGGAAGGGATGCGTGGGTATATATATCTTGCTGTGGTGCCTCTGATGTGGGACAAAGTCTTTGGGAACAGTGAGCTGATGATTGGAATGGGAAGGCAGAAAGGGGAAATGCAAAGCACAAAGTAATGTATCACTTAACCACAACATGTCAAGCAAATATAATGCAAAATTGACTGTGTCTAGACAATTCTGCAAGTCAACATTTCCAGTTCTTTATCTCCTGAAAGTATATTACCGCTGTCTGGATGACAGAACATACATGTTGTAAATCTTTCCTAATGCCGCATATTCCTGAGATCCTTGTGAAGAGCAATTTATAGCGGCTGTGTCAAAGATGGTTAACTATGGTTAGTTAACAACTCTGCCCATTGATCCTGCTGTTCAGAGCGGCGGCAGTTTCTTTGCTTACCTGAGCAGCATGCTTGTGTTCATCCTCTCAGGATGAATAAGAACGGGGTGACCATCTGCATTTCGGAAAGAGCGATGACTGCCCCCGGTGAGCCCAATAAAAGAAAATGATGGCTTCGTGCTATGTATGAAACTAGTAAATTAGCCGTAGTTCTTTTTGCACTGAGGTGAACAATGAAAAATAACATCTTGTGAACTGCTTGCTTCTGTAGAGGCAGCTGAATAAAAAGCTTCAGAAAAAATTCCCCTAAAGAGTCACGCTGATGTGATTCTTCAAGGTGATTACTCACACCTTCTGTTGAATGTCTTAGGGCCAATGGGCCTGTAAACTACAGAGAAGGTCTAGACTAGAGAAACCATCCTTTGTTTCTATTTCTAGTTAGAAAACATGTTGTATACCCTTCTGTGTAATGCCCCTGAACACACACACACGCACACGCACACAAAAGGAAATGAATTTGTTTACTTCTTATACATTCAAAATATTTCTGTTCTGTTTCTTGAGGCAAAGCCTCCTGGAGGGATTAAAGAGAAACACACTGAAACAATAACATGTAAAATAAAGTTAATTAAAATAACATAAGGCACTCAAAATAATCACAATGATTATTTTTTGGAATAAAAACCCTTGTAACAGTATAATTTAATTGTACATCCAGTTAAAATGTTATGGGTAACTATTGAGCTTTCCAGTGTGTTAGCTGCAGTGTGTAGGTGTGTGACTGTAACAAGAAACCTTTGAGTCTATGTAATTAAGCAATACCGTAAATCATATATTTGCAAATAAATAAATGAAAGGTTTTGTGTCCCTTTACATTTTATTAGTAGAATTTCTGTATGTGTCCATATTTCTTATAAGGGGTTGGTTTAACCCCTGGTTTGCTAGTAAAATTGAATTACTATGTCGTGAAATGATGCATATCTGAAAAGTGTGTTAGCAACATGAAATGTTTGGAAAGTTCTGCTATTGCTGGTCCAGGGCCCACATCTTGGGAACCACATGGTCTGCTCATTGAGGTTCATTCAACAGAGAATGACCTCCGCCATCTCTACTTCTCTACCCAGACATTCAGAAATGCCAGAAACGGTGCTGTGTTGGAAAGAGTAGAGAGGATTGGTACTTCTTTTAGGTTCTCCTGGGACAGACAACCTTGACTTTTACCACTCTACTTAGAGAAGGGAATGGTGTGTGTATACACGCACACACATATACACACACCCCTACAGTAGAGCCTCACTTATCAAATCTTTGCATATCCAACGTTCTGTATTATCCAACACAGTCTGCCTCCTGCCCGGATCCACAGCTGTTTCTCTAGGCCAGTGTTTCCCAATCAGTGTGCCACGGCACACTGATGTGCCATTAGCGATCATCAGGTATGCCTGCTGCTGGTGGAGGCAGAGGGAGAAGCCCCTCTTCGGTCCCCCTCGTCCTTCCCCCGGCGGGCCCTGGTGGAGGCAGAGGGAGAAGGAGGCGGTGGAGGCGTGGCGGGCCCTGAAGCCGAGGAAGCGCAGCAGTCGGCAGCAAGAAGAAGGATGACGATGCCACCCCCTCCTCCTCCATCCTCCCCGCTTTCTTTTCGCTCCGGGGCTTGCTTCCTTTGGGGCCATTACCATGTCCTCCTCCTCCTCCCGCAACAGCAGTGGCGGAGACGTGGGGCCCCTCCACCCCAGCCAGAGCTCCACCCGGACGGTGCCCATCAGTGACTCCTCGCAGCTACCTCACGACTACAGCACCACACCCGGGGGGGGGGGCTCTTCTCCACCATGCCCGGAGGTAAGCAAGCAAGCCAGGAAGAGCTCACCCTCCCCTTCACCCTCGCCCCGAAAGAGAATGGCCAAGGGAAGGAGGCATGGGCTCAGGGCCCTTGCTGCGCGAGACGGGTCCCTCTTGCTGCCTCGTGCATGCACGTGAGCTCCCAAGGCAGGCGCGCGGGCATAGTGGGGGGGAGGGGGGCTTTCCTTTCTCTCTGCTTTTGCAGCACTTGCAAGCGCATGGTTGAAGGCTGCATGCAGGCTCTTTCAGGCTTGCCTGTGGCTGCCATATGAAATAATGCAGTTTGCAAGGGCATGTTGTGGGCAGTGGAGACCCCCACAATGCAGTCTGCATGTTATGGACAGTGGAGACCCCTATTAGGCATGATGTGGACAGTGGAGTTCAGAATGCTCTTTGATTGCAGGTGAACTATAACTCCCAGCAACTACAACTCCCAAATGACAAAATCAATTTTTTGACTGATGGTCCCTCCTTGTATTAGTATTAGTATGTTTTGTGGCCAAATTTGGCAGCAATTTGTCCAGTGGTTTTTTGAGTTATGTTAATCCCACAAATAAACATTACATTTATATATAGATCATATATGTTTTTATAATATAAATATAATATTAATATAAATTATATAATATAAATATTATATATATAATATGTATTACTCTGTTAGAGTGTCATTTTGTGTCATTTTGGTTGGTGGTGTGCCCCAGGATTTTGTAAATGTAAAAAATGTGCCGTGGCTCAAAAAAGGTTGAAAAACACTGCTCTAGGCAGTCAATGTTTATAATTCCTTTCAAAGAGTTTATTTAATATATGTGGCAGGACACTCTTTATGAAGGACGTTAAATGTTCTTACACCCACCTACTGCAATTACTTAGAAACTTGTTCCTATAGGTTCAGAAGACTTTGCTTTTGAAAAGGTTTATTTGGTTCTGTTGGGACAGAAACAGTTGTAATACACAACCACTCCTTTTCCAGAGGAGTGGTTGTGTATTACAACTGTTTCTGTCCCAACAGAACCAAATAAACCTTTTCAAAAGCAAAGTCTTCTGAACCTATAGGAACAAGTTTCTAAGTAATTGAAATGGCATCCTTGCCTCTGTTCTTCCCATAACGCCTCATAATGCAGTAGAATCTTACTTATCCAACCTTCACTCATCCAACATTTTGTATTATCCAACACAGTTTGTCTCCCACCCGGGATCCACATCTGTTTCAGTACATTGCGATGTTTTGGTGCTAAATTCATAAATACAGTAATTACTACATAATGTTACTGTGTATTGAACTGCTTTTTCTGTCAATTTGTTGTAAAACATGATGGTTTTTGTGCTTAATTTGTGAAATCATAATGTAATTTGACATTTAATAGGCTTTCCCTTAATCTCTCCATATTATCCAACATTTTCGCTTATCCAATGTTCTGCTGGCCTTTTTATGTTGGATAAGTGAGACTCTACTATATATATATATAAAGTTAAGATAGAATACTCACATTGACTTGTGGATAAGTCAACTCAGGTTTTTGGGCTTGATGTTTTAATTAAAATGTATAGACTTATACATGAGTACATGGGGAACTTTGCTCACACCTGAATTAAAAGCAAGAAGGAACAAGAATGCCTTTAAAAGCTTATTTACTTATTCTGCCTACTATCTTAATATATCCTGTCAAATAGTACTTCAGACCTAGGTTTACAATTTTGTATGTGACCAGGGAAGTGCATATGCTATTTTTGCCTCACCATAACAGTTCTTTATCTCTTTGACAGAGGTAGGGTTGCTATATTCCAGTTCCCCATGTCTACCAACTTAACTTGCACATTTTGCAAATATGTACAACATGCAAATTTTAACTTATTGTGCACATTATTGTAGTGGGTAAATTAACAACCTGGTTGCATTATTGTTCTACTGCTCTGTTTTAGTCTGGACATCATTTATAAGAGAGAGAAAATTCAAAGTACCAATCTGAAATGGGAGACTCTTGCCCTCAAAACTACTCTCTTTTGCTACTAGATATAAATCCCTCTTTTTCACCCCTGGAGTCTGGCCCACCCTTTATCCTGATATGGGTTGCATTGCAGAAAGGAAAGGGATAGGTTCTTAAATAATGTACATATATAAATCTCCTTTGAACATTTTATTTAGTTGTAAGACCCATTTAACCCAGTATAACTTATGTCTGAGGAAACTGTTCTAAGTGCTATACTATATATCTAAGACTTTTATCGTTTGTTATTTGAAATCACTTTCCAGAAATATAAGATCCACAAAGCACATCTATCTATCTCAACCACCTTCAGGCTCTCTGTTTTGCTGTCTATGCATCTATGCTCCCATCTTGCCTTCTCCCACCTCCTTATTTCCTTCCGATGGCACACTGCTCATCTCCTAAGAAGCTGATGGAAGGAAGATAAAAGGGTACTTGCCTTTTTCAAGAAATTATTGATGGAATGGAAAAAGGGAGGCTCTTATGTTTTCACAGCATTGGCCCCAGCTAAACTGCCATCTAATGCAATTTCAAACTGCATTATATGGCAGTGTGGATGGGGCCATTGAGACGTGGCAGTTAAAGTGGTGCCAGACTGCATTATTTCTGCAGTGTAGATGCACCCTGAATTACAATGATAATGTAATGTAGTTCTAAATCTTAGTTTTTGGGAAAATAAAAAAATTAAGAAAATAGTTGTTTTATAAAATGTTACTCTCAAGATCAAGGAAATAGCAATAGAATCAAAATTAAGCTATATACACATTCATTTTGTGAGTGCAGCCAAACATGAAATTTAAAATGAGACAGGATAGCTAAACAATGGATGCTATCAAACCTAGCCTTTTCTCTTTAGCTTCCTAGTGCAAATTGGCTTCTACTCTTCTATATGCCCTCCTTATCAGCACAATTGTTTTGCCACATCCTTCTTTGACATAATTGGCCCATTATTTACTGATCTGGGCACTAGATGTCAACACACCCATGGACACATGCAATGGGACCATCAACTATATGGTAGTTAGAAAACCACCTTCAGGTCATGGCTATTAATTATGCTCTCTTATGGAATGTGGCCAGAAAACCCTGTCCTCATGAGTAGCACGGTGAGGGTTGTTTTACAGATTATACAAGTGTAGAGAGAATTGAGTTCTAAATGGCAAGTCTTGTGTCTTGTGACAATACAAATTCTGCATGTTTGGATGCAAGAGATTGGAATCCTTTTCCACAAAGAGTGTGTGCTTTGCTTTCATTTTACCATTCAGTAATATTTGCTTCTAGTAAAGAAAGCATTTCCTGCCTAAATTAGCTCCCCCCCGTTTGCAGCCTTTGTGACATAGGTTCTGTTGCAGTTCTAAAGTAATTAGATTGAACATCTAAGGCTTTAATGTGGACTCATTTATAATGTCCTGACATTTGTGGAGATTGCTCAAGACAAGCTTTTCTGCCCTGGTTAGATTGTGCCATGTTTAAACGTTTGTCTTCTCACAATATTCAAACATGGCATAATCTATGCCAAGCAAGAAATCTGGCTCCAGGGCAATCTATACAAATATCAGAACATTAGCCTTAAACCAGCAGGTAAAGGAGGGGTGGTTGTTACTTTTGGCAATAAAGATGACCTTACAGAATGAGTAATACTTAGCATTAAAGAAAAGGAATTGTGATAATGCTAAACAAGGATCTCATCATATAGGGCAGGGGGGGGCAGGCAGTAGTATCTCTTTACGTTGCATTCAATGGCTTTCGGTCTTGAAAGAAGATGGAGAATTTACTCACCACAAACACACAGAATGTGCCTCTGCCTGTTTCTTGTTGTGGTTGTTGTCTCCTCCCACTCCATTGTGGACTGCCCATGCCACCTGGAAGGGGGGTATCAATTTTTTTTGACAATGTGCAATTGCAAAATTTTAAATGTTCAAAATTTGTGGCGTTATAGCAACATTTTTTTAAAAGTATGACAGAATCATTTACCAAATGATCAGACCATTTCTGTGTCCAAAGAGCAAATGAAGGACCATCGAGGGGCATGACAATCTCTCATTCCTTTGAAGTGCTTTAATCAGGTTGCTGCAAGGCTACAAAGGGAGGAAGGGGAGCATCATCAATTGTAACTCCAATGATTGAGCTCTGTCATTGTAGTTATGATGAAAATGCAGAATCTTGACTCGTGGCTATTTTTGTGTAGTTCTTTTGTACATGTTTTGTCTCTATGTGATTTTTCATAGAAAAGCACCTTTCTGTGTGAAACGAACCCTCACTTGGTTATATCAAAATACTATTTCCTGCACATTTATTCTGCATAATAATTCCTCCAAACATTGAATATTGGATGAAATTATGCACAATTCTCATCATTGTATTATTCTTCCCCACTGAGGATGTATTTGATTGTAGAAATAATGTAGTTCGACATTATTTATTTATTTATTTCGACTTGTTAGACGGCCACTCCCGATTGGCTTGGGGCAACTTACATGGATCAAAACATTCACCTTTAACTGCCAGAGATCAGTGCTATGGAATCATGGGATTAACTGAGGCATTAGCATTTTTTGGCAGAGAAAATTTAATATGTTGTATCACTTCAAATCTCATGATTCCATAGCATTGAGCCATGGCAGTTAAAATGGTATCAAACTGCATTAATTCTGCAATGTAGATGCACTGAGTTTATTCAGTGTCAAGAAAACCATTTTTCATCCAGGAAACGAATAACAACAAATATATTTTCTGCTACTCTATGGGATTGTGCTGCTGGGCTCATTATTAGTCTTGCTAGTAGTATGTGCAGCAAATGCATGGAGGCACCATGTGCCTATTTCATTCAGCACTAGCCAACTAATGGTACAATTTCTAGGAATGATTTCGATATCAGTAGCAGCTGTTTTTCTGAGATTTCAAGCAGTATTTTGCACTGTACTGAAGAAGAAAGGTTTTATTTTGAATGCCAGTGAGAAAGAGAAATGCATATACGCATTTTTCACTAAGCCATTCCAAATTAATGCTAACCAAATAGTTTATATACCATTATGACATTACATCAATACAAATGACGCAGTGATCACACACATACAAAATTGTCCTAGATATGAGACAACTCTTGTACTTCATTTCAGTCTACACCTTAATTTCAAGGGTCATAAACCTAAGTAAACAATGTGCTTATGTATCAACATATAATGATAAATCAGGAATTAGTGTCACCTAAGCTTTCTGGGGAGCAATACTTTCATAGTGTTTTCAGATTATTCACTGTAGAATTGCATACAGTGCTTTGAGAAGGATGTCACTGCAGCATCCTTTGGTAGTTCCCATGTGCAGTGCTGTTGCTTCTCTTTCCTCATGGAAACATGGGCATAAAATCATTGATTTACATCTTAATATGTGAATGTCACTAACATTACCTAAGACAATGCTGAAGTATTTATCAGCATTTATTTACTTCATATTATATTTCATCGCATAATAGTCGCTATCACATAATAGTCACCATCCTTTTTGGGTTCCGGTTTTGGTTTTTTAGGATTTCTCACATAATGGTTGTACCCTTAATTCATGGATGTGACTATTATGAGAGTGGGGCAGGAGCATAGTCAGGTGAGATTTCAGAGACCATTATCACTCAAAAGGGGCTTTTTCACTGCATAATAGTAGCATTTTCCCCCTGGGGGGGGGAGTGGTGCAACTATTATGTGGCAAAACACTATATTTATTTAAAAAATATGTATTATTATTGTGTATGCTTCATGGGATTGAGAATGGATTTCCAGGGCTGAGTGGGGAATTGAACACTGTTCTCCAGAGTCATAGTTCAACATTCAAACCATTATATTAGTTTCCCATGCTATATCTAAACATCCCAGGGCAGTGTACAGTAAACCCAAGCTGGCTAATTTAAAACTTGATAAACAATAAAAATGGCGTTATAAGACTAAAAACTGTTTAAAGAATTAGACAGCTTGACCGTTTTTATATATAATCTTTGTATTCTTGTTTTATGTTTCTGGAAGCTGCTTTGGATCCCATCCAGGGAGAAAGACAGGATATAAATTCAATAAAAACTAAATTTAAATTAAGTTTAACAAAAAGATTAACACTGGTTAACATAGTCTGAAGCAAATAATGTAGTATTTATATATTATGCACTTTGTATCCTACAGCTATGATGTATTAATGTCTTGCTTCTGAGCATGACAGTTTTATGGCTATGATGTTTAACGGTAGATGCTTCATTGGTGTTTTAATGTACAGGATGACAGAGTTTCTTTTGAAGGCTGGTTGAGAAAAGCTTTATGCAAATTATTTTTGTTTCTGGAACTGAAGTGAGAAAGAATGAACATTACAACACTAGCCTGTGGCTGGAATTTTATCTCAGTGATTTTTCAAGGCTGATAAGAAGTGTAAAACAGGTGGTCAGAGAGATGTACAGAGCCAAAGGTGGCCTGTGGCTCACAAGAAAGATTGGGATTGTCTGGAGGTTTTGCTGACATAGAATATGCCATTAAATGTATATTTCAGTTCCTCACCTTAGGCATCTGGTGAGTGGAGCAGATTGTGTAGCATCAATGCAGTCTTAGAAGAGTTTAAGAACAAGGGGCTTCCTGCCATTTATATCTGTCCCATCAATAAATACAGCCACAGTGCTGAAACTGCCATTGTAAAGAAGGCAGAAAACTGGGTTATTTTCTCTATTTTTCATGTGCAATGTGTACAAACTCACAGGAGTTATTTCATTTTATTAAAATGTGGAATTAGAGGCATATTCATCCTTCTTTATCTAGAACAGTGGTTCTCAACCTGTGAGTCCACAGATATTTTGGCCTTCAACTCCCAGAAATCCTAACAGTTGGCAAACTGGCTGGACTTTCTGGTTATTGTTGGCCAAAACACCTGGGGACCCACATGTTAAGAGCCACTGATCTAGAAGAATGTTCCATGGTATTTATTCTCAGGTGATTCTACATAGGATTAAGGATGGATGGGAAATTTGTTTGGTTTACATTATCAAGATCATTTGTCAGTTCACATTTCCTGAACCACACATGGTCTCTAATGATGATTTTGTATTTTCCACAAATTAAAAATATTACTGCAAATGCCCCAAGGAGGGAAAAACACAGCATGGGGGCAGTGATCTTGAACAGATATGTATAGGGACTTCATCCCACAGGATAAGTCAAGCGCCTGGGAGAGTTGGTTAGAAGAAGTGCAGGATTTTCTCTGGAATCTTTTGAATATCATTGAATGTTTGCTATACCTCCTCCGTCCCAAAACAGTAATGGTAGAATTCCCATCACAAATTAAATTAGGCATATTTACATGTCTCTACATGGAGAAGTGAAGAATAAGTCACTTGCAAACCAGCTTAGAAATCATCAGGAAAATCCAGACTTTAGAAACTGCAAGATACCTACCCCCCCCCCCCCCCACACACATTTGAAGCTTGCTTCGTGTGAATCGCACCATTGGTTGCAGTTTCTTAAGTCTGTAGAAATGCTGATTTTGTTGCATGTCATGAAGTCACTAGACAAAATTGTTCTGGATATGAAACTATTCTTGTAGCTCATTTCAGTCCTTGCCTTAATTTCAATGATCATAAGTAAACAATGGACTTCTTTGCAGGGAGGTGACAAACTAGCACAGGAGTAAGTTCATCATCAAATGTTAAAGTGTGGACTGGCAATGTTGTTGCCAGTCCACACCTACTCATGATAAAGCCATCAGAGTATATTGACAGGCGAATCCCACCAATAGCAGCTGATCATATTATGCAATTGGGACTTACTTCATGAGATGCTGTCCTCCAGCTTCTGAGGTTGCATCTGCTCCTCTCTGCAGTTTTTTTAAAAAAAATATTTCCACTTGGCAAGTGCTTCACAATTGTGAAGTGCCTTAAAAATAAAAGGAAAAGAATCAAAGGGGTGAATGGCACAGTGGGAAGGAGGAGTAATGTTGCTTAGCTGGAAGTGTGGCTTCTAGAGCTGAGGCATTGCAATTGTGAAACACCAGAAGCAGAAAGAAGCTGTCAGTCACCATGATTGTATGTTGCTGCTATCCCACATCACAGGAATGACACAGGATTGTGTCAAGTGTGATATAATATCCAATGTGTTTTTCTATCAGCATATAAAGATCCACCACAAATAATAAACTGATAACCAGTAGCTATCTTTCACCATGGAAGGTAGAGTTACTATATTTTGAAAATCAAAATAAAGGACACATTTGCTGACCACTTTAAACAATTGATCTCTATGATGATTCTCACTTGAAATACCCCTCCAGTATGTACATTACAAACCTTTATTTTACAGTGCATCCCTTATATATGTGGGAGTGGTATCCATAGTTTCATTTTTTCAACAGAACGTGTACTCTCTAGACATTTTTAGATCCTCCAATGTGACACTATGATATTCTTGGGGCAAAACATATTAAGGTTCATTATTTTTCTGTGGTTTTATGTGTTCCTGTGAAGTTCAGGAATATATCCCCCATAGGAAGGGGGATTGTACTGTTTTTAAATAATGATTTTGCCTTGCCTCCCACTCCCTTCACACTGTTTTCAACGTCTGTCTGACCTACTGAACCAAGCAACATCATTCTGTCATGCCTATGCAGCCTGCCTTGTATATTGCACCCAAGTCTGTACCTCTCTCCCCACAATCTCTGAATTGTGCTCTCTCTCTCTCTCTCTCTCTCTCTCTCTCTCTCTCTCTCTCTTTGTGTGCTCCTTGGGCTGCAGAGAAGACTACTTCATTGGGCAGGAGGCAAAGGAACAGTCTGCTCAGGCAGAAAGGTTATCTCTGAAAAAAAAGTCAGAGTAAAGGAGATTCCTAATATGCTCAGTGTATTGTCTAGTATAGAGTTAAATGTATGCTAGGGAGATGTGGAACATAGATTCCTAACCTCCTTGGGTTTTGGTCTTGGAACTGATGATAGCCCTACAAAAAGATGGCATTTGTTAAAACTAGACATGCTAAGAACAGGTAATTAAGATTGTTCTTAAAGGTATATGTAAGACTGTGGGCACAGCATTGTCAGGAATAGTAACTGTATAACTTGCTATGTTCTTTTGTTTCATCTGGTCTCAGTTTTAGAGACCAGGAAAGTTACCTTTTTGGTATCCCAGAATCACCTAGAAAGTATAACTATCAGAAGAAAGTAACTTTTCAAGTCTGCTATTTTTCCCTCCAGCTGTACTATTGGGACAGCATGACTTACTGATTTATGAGTCCTTTCACACAACACTTTTATAGTACTATAATTCAACTTTACCTGCAAAGGCTGCATCCTATAGATTTGACTCTTAAGAAAGGATACTTAGAATGAGTCCTAGAGCAAATCAAGCTCGAACTCAACCTAGAAACCAAGATGACTATTGTTCTTTAGCTACCATAAGAAGATATGGTTAGCTAGAAAAGACAATGATGCTTAGTAATGTAAAAGGCAGCAGTCTATTCCAGATGGATAGACCCAGTCAAGGAAGCCATGGCCCTGCGTTTGCAAGGGTTGTTCAGGATAGTATGACTTGGAGGTTCCTCATTCATAGGGTCATCATGAGTAAAAGTTGACTTGATGGCAATTAACAGGCAGTAATTTAGAATTCAGAGTCAGAGTGCTTTGATGCTTAACAAAACTATAAACTCCTTGAGTTCATAGGATGTTCCTGTGGCACTTGGAATGGCATCAAATTGTGTAGAGTGGAAGCATCATTAAACAGAAGTTATCTGGCAACTGGCACAGCACAGCATTAATATTAGGCTGCTCTTCTCAGTAAATTGACTAAATCTGCTAATTTAATGCTATTCCAAAAATACATGCCTTCATGAGCAAAGCCAAGAATATCTTTTGATAAGTTAAGCCAGAGAAATTCATGTTCTTTGCATATCTGGGAAATTAGAATACTTATCTCCTTGAACTTGTTGTCTACCTTTTGTTTTGTCCTTCTCATGTTCAAAGAATTCTGATGTAGTTAATTCAAGGTGTAGAGAGTATTTTTTAGAGAGTCAACATATCCCTGAAAGTATGCACCTCATTTCTGTGGCCTGTGTTTCAGTTTCCTCTCTTGTATGCTAAATTGCACATGTACGTGTGTACATTTACCACGTACATCGAGACTTGGAAGCATCTTAGCACACTGCCAGGATGTTTCCTCTATGGAGTCCACCGGATGCCTTCACACAACATAAGGCTACTTCCTATGGGGCTCCATAGAGAAAGCATCTTAGCAGCATGATAATACACTTCACTGAAAACATATGAGGCTTCCCGTGTTCTCATTAAGAAGAATGGAACATAGCTGGGCAATGATGTTTCCCCCCATGTAATGGGCAAGGTGGTGTAGTGGGGAATGCAGGATGCACAGCTGCCTGCCAGATTCACTATGTTGCATGGCGAATCCCTCCGCTGCTGCTGAGCTCATTGACCTCAGTGTGATGAAGTCCTTAAACACATACACACATAGTCTCGCCCCAGTCTTAGTTCTGGGCTGCATGCTTAGGAGAGAAACAGCTAATGAACAAAATATATACTCTTATTTACTCGAGTCTAATGTGCCATTGAATCTAAATTTTCAAAACTTTGAAAACTAGAAAAAGCTACTTAATGTAATGCAAAGCAGCAAAAAGTGCATTCTTTGTAGTTTGGACGAAAAAGGTGCACATTACAGTTGCTCCATTATTAGATTTTAATCTTTTTTTAAAAGTGTTAGAGCACAAAAAAAAGCTTCTAGCAACAGATAAGAAAACCTTGGAATGCATCTATGCTGTAGAATGAATCCACTTTAATTGCCTTGGTTCAATGCTATGAATCATGTAGTGTGACAAGATCGTGAGCCTTCTCTACCAAAGAATGCAGACACCTCACCAAACTACAAATCCCAGAGTTCCATAGCATGGAGCTGTGGCTATTAAATGAAAGATAATATCCTTCAAAGAAGAGCTCTTGCTGAAGCTTCTGAAGCAGCTTCCCCTTTCGCTTTGGCTCAGCACTAAAATTACCACGTGATTCAAATCTAAAGCACACCCTGATTTTGGCAAGGCCATTTAGCCCAAAAAGAGGAGCATTAGATTTGAGTAAATAGGGTAGTTGTTTCTACACTTTTGTGGTGGTTAAGGGCACAGCCTGCCTTCCCCCTCCAAAGTGAAAAAATAACAAAAATTTCCAAGGGCATGCCATTGTCATCATTCTTGGGGGGGTTAGGAGCAATCCCTGTGGGCCACTTAATTTACAATTATGACTAAGCTTGGAGCCAATCCGATGTAACTGATTGGTAGCAGAATTGAAACAGACATAAGAGAGTCTATCCATAAAGTAAAATTCAGGGAGTTAATTGCCATTAGCTGTGGTGATAGCTTTCAAAAGAGATTAGGCAAATGGATGGAGAATGGATCTATCAATGGATAGCAGCCATCAAGACTACTTCCAACATCCATATTCAAAGGCAACATCACTCCTTTTTCTCATACTCAGTTTTAAGTGCCATTGCTGATATAGCTGGAATAGCATCATCCCACAAAAAAGGAACTATCAGTAGATGTGGGGAACCCAAGGGTTTTGAGAAATACAGGGGGGAAATAGGGAGAAAATCCCCATGTGTGGAGGAGAAAACCTCAAAGCAGCCCAATGAAGACAGCATAGTGAAGGCTCAATGAATCTTGTTGAATTGTGACAAAACAGAATATTTGGTGGCATGGGGAATGGAATGGAAAATGACTTTGGAAGGGGGCATGGCTGAAGCAGTGGCAGGATCATTCCATATTTCAACATTTTAATGTTGGTCCTGCTTGTATTCTTGAATGCCAGCTTTTGGGATGCAACAATGGTAGACATTTGGTTTTGCTTGGGTGGTTTCCTTCTTTTGCATATAATTGAAATGCATGTTGAATTGGTTAATTCCCAGGAAGAAGGGGGATCCTATGGAAGAAGAA
Organism: Anolis apletophallus; assembly: GCA_030556195.1. NCBI lineage: Eukaryota > Metazoa > Chordata > Lepidosauria > Squamata > Anolidae > Anolis > Anolis apletophallus. Next base: position 62,518,016 of record JARBWK010000008.1, on the reverse strand, counting down.
TAATGGTGTTCCTGTATTCAAGCCAGAAGCACTAACAAAAATGTATTTCTTCTTTGCTGTACTGAGGAAATCATTTTTTCACCCTCACCTTTCTTTGTGCCTTGATTTATATTCATTTTTGCAGAAAGCATAATTTGTCGGATGAAAATGCTGTTCTACAAGTTAACCTTTAGCACACTAAATCTCTATCGTCTTTCTGGGCCCAGTGCCACAAGTTTTTAGATATATATATTTAGTACAAATCCATTTATTTTACTAAGCTTGCAGGACATTCAGTCAATCTGCACATCTTGTAGCTGTCCGTGGCCTCATGGGATTAAAGTCTTGTGTATCAAATGGTTATGAAAAATAAGAGCATTAAGGAGATGTCTTAAATGATCACTATTTATATATTCTGGAGACGTGAATGGAACCTTAAATGATGTATAAAACAGAATGAAGCTGGCCATTAGAGGGCACTTCATCCTAATTGGAGCAATGACTCATTGATTTGCATTTTTTCCCATTCTCCCAAGAATGATTGAAACCTTCAGTATAACTGGGAGCTTCAACAGAAACCTGTTGTAATACTCAATTGATATGTTAAAATGCCCCATGCATGTTTTGCATTATAAGAAGAGTATTTTCTTTGTTTCTTTGGGGAAAGATTATTTTGTCTAAGAAACTAAAATTCCTATCTGGCTCATGGTTTGTAAAAAAAATTGTTTATATTACAATTTTCACAATTGGATTGGGTTTAGAGAGTGTGGGAGTTGTATTCAAAAAAATATGTCTCCCAGCTTAGGCTGTGTGCCATATCACTCCATTGTACCTTGAGTTGTCAAAATTGCTACCATGATTGTAGAAACTGTCCAAATGTATATCCCACTGTGGACCATCTTGGAGGTTGAGCTCAGCCAAGGAGGACCTTCTCTTGCTCCCACCTCCCTCGCAGGTGAGGATGAGAGACATGGCCTTCTGGGTGATAGTTCCTTGACTATGGAACTCCCTCCTCAATGAAATTAAATCAGCACCCTTCCCCCTGGCCTTCAGAAAAAAAGTAAAAACTTAGCTATGGGATCAAGCCTTTGGGCAGTAAGCAATATAACAAATTATCAGGGATTATGTGCAATTGATATTTAATATGTGGAATGGCCTGGACTACGATTTTTGGATTATGTGATTTTAATGATTATATTAATATTTTAATTCCATGTTTTAATGTCAAAATGTTACATTTTATAATCTAATTGATAGTTATATGTTATTGTTGTTTTATGTTAAGTTTCATATGTATGCGAGGCATTAAACTTTGCCATAAATATGTTAGAAACCGCTTTGAGTCCCCTCCCGGGGTAAGAAAAGTGGTATTCAAGTGAAATAAAATAAATACATAAATAAAATAATCCATAGAGTCAACCTCCTGTCCTTTTTCTGTAAATGCTCTCCCTCTTATACCTGCCCTTTTAGCAGAGCTCAGAAAAGTTCCTTTTGGGCTGCAGTTTTCCCAATGCCCCTGGGGGCCATACTGGCTTGGGGATTCTGGAAGTTGCATTCCAAGACCTTAATTTCTATTCTTAGTCCCAAATAGCATATATCCGCTGAATCAATGTAAATTATATTAAGTGACTTATCAAGTTTCCATTGATGCAATCAATACTATAATTGGGACTCTGACGTACATCCCCCGAAAGGATCTTACCAAAGCTCTGCCTATTAGCACAATGTCATTTTACTGGAAGAACAGTGACAGATGTTTATCTTTCAACTCAATTCCAACTCTTTATTACCTTTTGTAACATGAGTCTCTTTTCTTTTAAAAAATGTACTTCCCATATCAGGCTATAACTCTTGGCCTTATCTGCTAATTTTCTGTCTGTCTTCATGCTACGGAGTATTGCCTCTTTGTTCCACTAAAATATTTTCCTTGGTAGAGGCAGCCCCCAATGCTGTGTGGCCATGTTATTCCTTTGAGAATAAGTAGTGAGAATCGAACCATTCTTTTTTCAACCCTTCCTTTTATTATGTCCTTTAGCCATTCTCATAATGGTAACACAGAAGCCACAAAAATTGATTTCCAGAACAAATGGGTTTTCTTTTAAACACACACACACACACACACACACACACACACACACACACGTGTGTTTAATGTAATTTAGATCATTTTATTTTACTATGTGTGACTGTGTGAATAGTGTATAAGTTGCCCAAAAAAACCACCCCACGTCACCTTCTATAGAATTTGTATGAACCACATAAGAATCTGGTCATTACTTGCATTTCAAAAGACTGAATACATTTCACATTTTCCTCACGTAAGAAAAAATCTGCCACTATATTATGTGAATATAATATGATTGCCCCTTAATGTTTTCTTTTACTTTTCTCTGCTTTTCTTTCCTTCTGCCAGAAGGAATTGTCTCCTCCCAAGCTGCAGCATCCAACTTGGGACATCACTTGTTACAGCCCATTATCTAAATGGTAAACCACACAACAGTGGGAAATGTTGTTTCAATGGGAAACACACTGGGGCAGAAAAAGAACACAGAGTTGTGCGCAGTTTCCATTCCTCCTTTTTTTTCTCATCTCAAGTTGAATGTTCTGTTTTCCCCTTATTTGAAAGTTTTCTTTCAAGGGCTCAAGTGAAGCACTAGATGTGTGTGAGAAAAATAGGCTGTGAAGGAGCGTTTACTGTTTCTCCTTGGTATGCCACAGTGTGGATTGTGAATGATCAAATCTAAGCAAGCACCAGTGGGGAATTTCTGGGATGCCTTTCACCTTCCTGCTCCCGTCTATGAAATGTGCAGTCATTGAAATCTGATTTAGGAATACAATGAATCTTTCTTTTACACTCGGCATCCTCAAGATTAAACTGAATCCCCCAATGTTTCACCAAATTAAATAATCTAGTTATAAGGATATATAATGGCTGCAGAAGAGGAATGCATTGTGGACAAGAGATGCTACTGGCTGAAATCTGGCTTCAGAGAAGTTATTTTCTAGTGCAGTATTTATTTATTTAAAATATTTATACCCCGTACTTCTTGACCTCCGAGGAAGAACTCAGGATGGCTTTCAGCAGGCAACAATTCAATGCTGACACATGATAAAATACAGCCAAAATACATAAAAATAGTTATAAATATACATTAAAACAGTTCACCAGGTTAAAAACGTCATCCAAATCAGTCCAAATTGCGGTCAAATAAAATCTTGTCTTCACCAGTAAAATCAGTCTTTTCTGCAAACGCTTGCTCCCATAACCAGGATTTAAGTTCCTTCTGGAAGGTCAGGAGGGAGGGGGCAGATCTAACCTCCTTAGGGAGGGAGTTCCACAGATGAGGGGCCACCACGAAGAAGGCCCTGTCTCTCATCCCCACGAAACACAACTGCAAAAGCGGTGGGACCGAGAGCAGGGCTTCCTCGGATGATCTTAAGGTCCTGGATGGTTCGTAGGGGAAGACACGTTTGGACAGGTAAACTGGCCCGGAACCATAGCTGAGGAACTATGCTTTATAGCATGGAAATATGGCCCAAAATTTTGATTTTGGGTAACCTGGGTGGCCTGAGTAATCCAATGTTGAAGTAGTTGTGGCATCATATTTGTAGACACACTTATCAGTCTTGATATCTTTGCTCAAAAAATACATATTTCTGCAGATGGGGTGAAAACAGTTCAGTGAGACTAATTATAAATGCATTTCTCTATGGGTGGTCCCTAGTTTCATGGTGGGGCTTTCCTCCCTTAACATAGCAACAGACATTAGAGTTACTTTCTGGCCTGTTGATTGACAACCTTTATTTTGTCGTGTATTCTTTGTTTCTTATGCCCAGACCCCCTAGAGTCCTGGATCACTGGGTAGTTGCAACCTTGGGGTTTTGTCCCCTGCCTGTCTTCCTTCTCTGCCCCAGAGAGAGCAGGCCAGAAGTAAAAGCAGGGAACGAATGCAATATTAGAAAAAATGAACTTTGGGAGATTCTGTTTGCGTGTGTCTTGTTTTAATTATAATTGGGCAACATGACGAATTAGTAGCTACATAGAGACAGCAGGGGTATAGTCACACTATACAATTATAGCAGTGTGATTCCATTTTAACTACCATGGCAACAGCCTGTGAAATCCTGGGGCTTGCAGTTTGGAGCAGTATTTAACATGATTAGCTCGAGAAGTCTAGTGCTTCTGTAAATTACAAGCCCCAGGATTCCATAGGTCTCAACCAAGGCAGTTAAAGTGAAATCTTAGCACGACAATTGTGTAGTGGAAAAAGCCCAGCAGGTATCTGCATATATTGATTGTTGCAACTACGGAAGACTAGTCAGGGAAGCAACTTGGAAGACGCTCAGTACAAATAATGAGTTACTTTTAATTAAATTATTTTTCCCAATAATAAAGGTATTACTACTTTAAATTGAAAATAACCAGCAATGAATGCAACATAACCAGAACTATTTTGTTACTTACTTTTATAGTCATGGGGATTCAGCCTTGCAACCTCATCAGATGGGGTGTAATTGGTGGCATGCGCCGGTTCACCTTCCCTTTCACCGCGGAGCCTGCTGGATCCCACCCTATGATACACTGCAACTTCCAGCAGGCTTGCACAGTGAAAGGGAAGGTGAACTGCTTCCAGCCACCATGGCAGCAACATGAAAGGCATCCCATGTTGCCTTGGATCAACAGGGGGAAGCCAGGTGGTGAATGGACTTACTAGTAAGTCAGGCGATGCAGGGCGTGGGTGGATGACTTTCCTATGCCCCCCAACAGGCACTGCCGGAACAGACATGATCCACGTAAATAAGTCTTTAGTAAATGATGGAGGATGATTATCACTGGCTTGTGTTGTATTCACGGACACTTTACCTTGAATGGAAACTGAATTAGCTCAATTGCACATGCACAACACACAAAGCTGATTTGTGTTAAAATACCCATGAACTGTGTTAACAGAAGTCATGGGATACTCTGGAGTTTCCTCAAAATCTGGAGTAAACTGCAACTTCAGGACCATGTAACAATAGTACCACTTTCTGTTAGGGAAGTGGTCACAACTTATACCGCCATCCCACATGGACAGGGGATGGCTCATAGTTTTGTTGATTTGGCATTTGTGGTGCCAACTGGGCACAAAAATGCTGCTGGACACAGTGCAGAGCCTGGAGTGATGATATCCAGAGTCAGACTGCGATCAGAGACAGAAGAGGAGCAAGGAGAGAGTGATTCCTCCTTTCCCCTTCTCCCTCTCTTGACTTGCTTTGTTCTTCTGGATATCATCACCCCAGGCACTAAGTGGCGTTCAGTGCCATTTTCATGCCCAGTAGACACTGCAAACTCTAGACCGATGGGGGCAAGGTAAGGATTATAGATGAGCAGTACCAAACCAGTTCCATTGCTACTGGGCTGTGCGGCCCCATCCAGCCATTGGACTGGTTTGGGGCCACTTAGTATAGCTGCCATATATCTTCTGAACTGGCTCAGAGGCATGCAGGGTAGCCTTCAGCAATTTGAAGTATCCCACTCTGGATCAGCATCACCATTTCTGGCCAGTGAAGATGCACCCTCAGATAACTATTTCAGCTATCTTTGAGAAGCTGTAAAGAAAAGGCTCTGCTTCTTTAAAAATGTAACTATAATGGTAACCAGCTATTTTCTGAGCTTTGGAACTATGACCATTTAACAAGTCACTTTTCAAACCCTAATAGCTATGAGATATACTAACCATTTCAGATGCACACATATACACACAACTGATAGCATCTGCTGGCTGTGGCAACTTTGTATGTATCTGATGAAGTGTGTGGCAAGCCACCAGATCTTATGACAAATTACTTTTAGTTTTAAGGTGCACTGTATTATTTTTGCTGCAATAGAGTAATATAGGTACCTTTACTGGAGGAATATGTTATCATACACCTTTTCTATTAGTGCATTCTTTCCCCCTAGATTAAAAATAGAGGGAAGGTGGGAATGAGAGAGAGAGAGAGAGAGAGAGAGAGAGAGAGAGAGAGAGAGAGGCAGGAGCCTCACAATACTGTAATATGGAAAGCAAGAGGCAGAAAGCCTCAGATAGTGTTTGCAAATTAAAAAGTTTCCACACTTCATAGGCATATTAAATATTCATTAATGTTTAAGCAAATCCTTTCAGTTGTTGCTTCTAGAAGACTTTTGCCTCCTTTGTATTTTTTAAAATTGAGAAATGTCTTTATTTAGATAATGCCGTCATGCAAACTATACATAGCATCTCATTCTAAAAAGCCAGTGATAAAAATAACAAAAACCTTGAACAATGCCTCTGGATTCAAAAGGATAAAAGAAAGAAGGAAATTATATAAACTATCCATTGATCCAAAATTAAAAAGAGAGGACATCATTTCAAAAGTTTATATGTGACTTCAGAGGACAAATAACGCCAGAGCTATTATTGACATATTCAATACATGGGGACCAGACATTCAAAAAATGTTCAGTCATTTGTATGCTATTCAGTATTTTAGACAGAGCAGTCAATTTCTCCGTGAGAGAAAAATTCATAACCTGCCTCTCTAACTGTCCAAAGATAGATTAGAAACCTCTTTTCAGTTGTGGCAATTTCTAAACGTTCTGCTGCACACATAAAATAAATTAATTTTTTACACTCTACTTTTGAATCTACAATGGTAAACAATGACAGGAGTGGAAAGACTGGCTAAAATACTGCATTGAGAATTGTAAAAAGGTTTAATACACTTTAATATTTCAAAATACTTTATGGTTTTGATTATCTAAATTGTTTAATTATTTTTGAAATGTTATATTTATTTGTTAAAGTATTTGCATTGTTTTAATAAGCATTGTTTTATTTTTATTTTTAGCCATCTTGAGCTCCTATATTGGAGAAAGGTGGGATAAAGATAATAACAATTATTATTATTGTTATTTCACGTTTGCTCAGTGTCAGTTTGTGGAACCAGTCATTTCTTGGTTGTTGTAGACAAATGTCCAAATACTTTATTACAACTGGATGCACAGCAACAGATATCTTCAAAGATTTCTGATTGTCCTCCAAGTGTCCTTGCAGCTAATGCCATTGCTTGCTTCTATTTATGGTTCTCAACTTGTGGGTTACCAGGTGTTTTGGCCTACAACTCCCAGAAATCCCAGCCAGTTTATCAGCTGATAGGATTTCTGGGAGTTGAAAGCCAAAACATGTGGGGACCCACTGGTTGAGAACCACTGCTTTCGAACAAGTGGGGACCACAGGTTGAGAGCCACGGATCTATCAGGAAACCTCTGGTGCTTTCTCCACTCTTCACTGACTAAGAAATATCTGGATTTGGAAGGATGCTTCTGAGAAAATATGTTTTTTGGAGGATGGGTTTTGTTCATTGTATCATCAGTAGTGAATTCCTGCCTTTGACCAAAAATGTGAGCTGTAAAGATGTACATAAGTATGATTTATGATATCATAATCCACCAACAAGGTTCCAGCTGTTGACAATACTTGCAACATTTGTCATTTTCTTTGTGTTTGTACAATGCTTTATTATTTGTTAGTGATAAATTTTAGTTTTTGGGTGTCCCTGAGATAGAAGCACTATATTTCTCACTTATGTTTGGTTTTATGTTTATTCTGTGGAAAATGCATATTTACCTTATCAGAAAAGCATACAATATATACACCCCTCAGTGCTTTGTAGGCCTAGTTTTTCATTCCTGGTAAGTATGTAGGCAAGAAGTCATTGTATAAGATGTAACATCTGATACAATCCAATATCTGAATTGGCCATAATTGAGAATGAGAACAAAATGATGGTGAAAGGCTAGAGCACATTCTTTTCATGTTAAAAATCTCAAGTTCAATTGCACCGATTCTTCCTTAAGACTTTTTGAAAAATAATAACTAATGAACAACTTATAACTATCATTTAAACAACCTTTAAAATACTTTTAAAAATTTAAAATATGCCAAATATGAAAGATGAAGTGTAGCACCTCAAAGTGCAGTTGGGAATGTTGTCAGCTAATGATGATCAACTTAAATGACAATCAACTTAAAACCAAGATGGGAGAAGTGTGGCCCCAAGTGCTTTTTTGTGCATCCCCTAGTATTCTTTAGGATTTTCTTTTAAATTAACACTGTGGTTTGCCACTATAATTCAGATGCAGCTGTAGTGAAGAGGACAGAGAATATCAAAACAATAGTCAGTACCACAATCAACAGCATATTAATTAAAAATAGTTTAAGTATTATTCCAGTTTATGTATGTCTAAATATACATTTAATTAATTATAATTACATAAACAAGTATGAGTGAAGACATGATTTGAGGGAATATTGTTAGAAATGAAATTTAAGTGCAAGCTGAGTATCTCAAAATCTGAAAGACCCCCAAATTCAAGCTAGACCACACGGGTGGCTGAATTCGTGACAACTTTGTTTTTTGGTTCAATGTACAGAAACTTTGTCTCATGCAAAAATAGTTAAAAGTAAAATCAGGCTATGAGTAAAAGCTGTACATGAAACACAAATGAATTCCATCTTTACGTTTTTCTCCTTTTTCCAAGATATCTTATTATGTACATATATACAAACACAAGTATTCCAAAGTCCAAAAAAGAAAGAAAAGAAAACCCAAACACCTCTGGTCCTAAGCATTTTAGATAAGGGATACTCCACCTTTATAAATATTTAAATTCAATATAAATGGAAATGTATCTAATTGTTAAACTTTTCCATGTATTTTTTCACGAACTAATCTATACCCTTTGCCCTCTAATCATAGCCTTTAGGCATATAGTCCTTGAGCGCTTGCTCAAACTAAAAAGTGATCTCCAACTCTATAAAAGTTGCCCATCCCAGAGCTGTCAAACTTGTGGCCCTCTAGATGTTTGGACCTCCAACTCATAGAAGCCTTGGCCAACTTGTCTAATGGTCAGGGATTCTGGGAGCTGAAGTCCAAAACACTTGGAGGACCACAAATCTGACACTACTGATTGTAAACAATTGTGAACTAGACAGACCAATGATCTAATTAGTATATGTTAAAAATCAGATTTGAGTGAGGGAAATTAAAAGAGAAATTAATAATTCACACAAAAGTAAAGGAACATATTTATAATTATTATACACAACAAGCACTACATTATATATTTTTTAATTTAAACACAAAACCAGCATGATGTAGTGGTTTGTTTTGGGGTTTTTTAGTAGCATACAAAGATTTCAATCCTGGATCAGTCACAGAAACCCACTGAGGCAATGAAAGACCTCCTCAGAATGAATATTGCCAAGAAAATACAGTAGAGTCTCACTTATCCAACATAAACAGGTGGCAGAACGTTGGATAAGCGAAAATGTTGGATAATAAGGTGGGATTAAAGAAAAACCTTATGAAATGTCAAATTATGTTATGGTTTTACAAATAAAGCACCAAACATCATGTTTTACAACATGTCTACAGAAAAAGCAGTTCAATACATAGTAACATTATGTAGTAATTACTGTATTTACAAATTTAGCACCAAAACATCACAATGTATTGAAATAGTTGTGGATCTGGATGGGAGGCAGACTGTGTTGGATAATACAGAACGTTGGATGAGCGAAAGTTGGGTAAGCAAGACTCTACTATACTACAATAGGGTTGCCATAAGATGGAGTCAACTAGACAATAACAAATCTGTTGCAAAGGAAAGCCTGTGATAGGTTCATGATAAGTTGGAACCAACTTGAATGCACGTAATGAAGATTTTAAGTGTGCATAAAATCTCCTACATTAGATTCATAGAATTGTAGAGTTGGAAAAGACCATGTGGGCCATCTAGTCCAACCCCCTGCCATGAAGGAAAAGCACAATCAAAGTACCCCTGACAGATGACCATCCAGCTTCTCTTTAAAAGATTCCATGGAAGGCACTTCCACCATACTCCGAGGCAGAGAGTTCCACTGCTGAATAGTTCTTACAGCCAGGAAGTTCTTCCTAATGTTCAGGTTGAATCTCCTTTCTTGTAATTTGAACCCATTAGCAATATAATTGGTCAACAGCTGTAGAATAGTTGGACCAGGTTCTCCACCATGCTATGAAATAAAATTATTGCACAACATGTTACTTATAATAGAATAATAGAATAACTTTATTGTCATTGTACATTGTACAATTAAATTAAATGCTTCTCCCAGCACACATCACAAACACAACACACTCTTCCGTCAACACCCTAACCACTTGCGCACAGCTCCAATGCCACATCAATGTGAAGCCATGGAGTTCAGTATAGTTACAGCTCTAGGAACTCTAGGTAAAGCTATCTCTCAATCTGTTTGTCCTTCTCTCTGTCACCCTGTACCATTTGCCAGATGGTAATATCTTTTTTTAAAGAATATGCCATGTGAGGTGGGTCCTTAAGAATGCTCTGAGCTTTCTTAAGGCTGTGGGACTTATGAAGTTATTTCAGAGAGGGGAGAAGGCAACCAACGATTCTCTGTGCAGTAGTGGTGACCCTTTGGAGCACCATCTTCTCTGCCACTGTGCAGTTACCAAGCCATGATGAAATGTTATGTATTCACTAAATATTTAATATAACATAACATCCAAGTCATTATTCTAGCACAAGCAAAACCATTATACTAAATTAGACAACACCCTTAGGCAACAGATTCTGGGGCACAATAGCATAGCCTCCCAATGCCATTCCTTCTATAACCACTGATATTTTTGTCATGTGCTGTATATCCTGCCCTGCACCACTTACACTTTCACGCTGCCTCGAGTTATGGTGTGGGATTCTCTGTATTTTGAAGGATAGACGTAAAATCCAGTTCTTATTTTATTTATTCTCTGGTTGTGAAGGAAATCACCATTTTTGTCCTTTAATTCAGGCAGCAAAATATCATTGCCTAGTCCTGCTTCCTTCCTTAACAGCAATTCAAAATAATAATGGAGTAGACATTTTAAACTTAATGGCAATATGCAGGTACCTTCATGGATGAGTTCACCCTATGAATAAAGCCAGGAAAAGAAAAGAGTTTCTGGCATTGCTAATTTTTACATATTCCGCCATCACCTTGCAGAAACCAGCTATCGGTAAGGTGACAAAATCAGGGTAATTATGATATAGTTTATTCAGGATTTCAGTAAATCCTTTGTAGAAATCCATAACAAGAACATTTACGTTAAAAGAAAGAAAAAAGTGTGATTGAAGATATAAAGAGCCTTTCGGGAGGATAAGCTCATACATTGATATCTAAAGTAAGAGAGGTCATTACTTGGGCCAGATTCATTTCTTATTTATTCCATGGGGTCCAATGCTGTGAGACAGTGAATTTCTGCCAGCATGACTGAGAAGGCTACTTAGTTCCAGTTGCCTATAATTAGAAGGCTTTTAAGGGTGCCCATTAGGCATGGTTAGCTCCAGTCAGAATCTTCGTAATTCGGATTGAATTCAGATACAGCTCCTTTTTGAAGCGATTTCAAAGTCACTGTCACCATCTTTGTTTCGACTCAGGAAGTGAATCGGAAAAGACCCAGTGTTTGAAGGCAAGCAGCTGCTTGCATGCTGGGATGCTTTCCTCCAGCCAATGAGAGGAAACCACGTGGGGAGGGGTGAGGTTTTGACACGGCAGCCATTGCCATTTAAAAGGGCCCATGTGTGTCTCGTGGGCTCATTGCAAGCCGGGGACGTGAACAGGAATGGAGATTGGGTGGGAAAGGTGCCACTGCTTCGGAATGGAACAACAGGGTTAGGGAAGGGAACAAATTGGGGAGAACGGCTGGTAGCAGGCCCCTTGCCTGCAAGGCTTGCTTGCGTATGGGGAGGGAAGAAGGGCAGGGCAGCTTGGAGAAGTGTTCTTCTCTTGCCTGCCACTGCCAATTTCCCTTTTTGAAACAGTGATTTTAACTTTCAAAACACCTCAATCCCCTTTGGGTTACAGGTTGGATTTTGGGATCCCAAAAAGTCCCTTTGGACTTTGGAAAGCCAATTTTCTGCTAATAATTCCCTTCCTGAAGCAGTGAATACAAGTTTTAAGACTCTTTCCTCTCCTGGGGTTTGACTTCTGTGCTTTGGAAAATAATTTTATTGGGAAAACACACAAAAGTTTGGAGGCCCCATTGTCTGCTTGGGGTTACACATACTTTTGGAAACTAGAGATCTCCTTTAATCTGCTAATAATTTCCTTGAGAAAATGCAAAGGTTTGCACAGCCCTCCTTTCTCTGTCTGGGGTTACACGTTCTTTTGAAAACTAGAAATCTTCTAATGTAATCTTTTCCTTGGGGAAGCAAGCCATGCCAGTTTGCACAGCCCTCCTTTTTCTGTCTGGGGTTACACGTTGTTCTTTTGGAAACTAGAAATCTTCTAATGCAATCTTTTCCTTGGGGAAACAAACCATAACAGTTTGCACAGACCTCCTTTCTCTGTCTGGGGTTACACATTGTTCTTTTGGAAACTAGAAATCTTCTAATCAAATAATTTCCATGGGTTACACGTTGTACTTTTGGAAACGCTGACCAACAGTAGGTAGCCACAGCTTGGAGGGCTGCCGTCCACAAGGCAGTCAAGGAATCGGTCCTTTGGGGATTCCTCTCTCCTGATCTGGGAGGATGGGGCAATTTTGAACAGTGGCCTGGCCTCCGCTTATTTTGGAAACAAACAAATGTAGTAAATTATTTTAATGTTATGAGATAAATTCCATTTTTTCATATTCAGAAGGGTGTGCTCAATACAAATATGCAAAACAGAGATAGAATTAAATTTTCCAAGAGAATCCTGGAGACAACACATTTTTTCTTCTTGTAATATTCCTTATTAAACTACTGAAATTACTTTAAAATTTGTCAAGACCCCAGGGATCTTCTATACACATTGAAAGTTAGTATGCTGACAGAGGAGAATGTTTTTTTTACCACTGTGGCAAGTTTTGTCAGTAGCGGTCTAAAACTGAGGGAAAGGGAATCCCCCAAGTTTTGCCTGTCCCATTTGCAGGTTTTTGCGCATTGTGCAATCGCGCCTGCCATTAATGAAGTGATTCGGAAATTTTGGAAAATTTGGTAAATTCCGACTTCTTTTCAGAAAATTTCGGTAATCATTTCAGAATCAAATCGCCAGCGCCCCCTACATCCAAAATGTGTTTTGAACCATTTTTTCCTTGAGCAAACAAGCCTAGTGCCCATGCAACCAGCAAGAAGGGCTGTTTCCCCTTTCTTGCTAGTTCAGTCATCACATACATGATAATCAATAGCCAGCCACTTGGATGGAGGTGTATGGCTGGCTAGGAGTGTTAGCACAACACAGACAGGAGTCACCTCCTTTTCCTGTGGTGATCAGCTAGCTAGATTGCCCAAAGCCCTAGGATACTCCAGAGTTTTAAGCAATCTCCTGAGTATTCCCCCACTTTGCCTAAAGTGGAAGACAAAATTAGTTTAAAGAATCTTGAATGCTCACCAGAAGCTGCTGTGTGTCATGAAAACTGACACCAATGAATTTGCAGTAAGTACCTTTTTTTTGGTCCATATAGACAAATCCCATGGCAAGTGCCAATGCCCTGAGTTCCAAGCCTAAGAAACCATAGGAAAATATTGTCGAAGTCTTTCATGGTCAGAATCAATGGGTTGCTGTGAGTTTTCTGGGCTGTATTGTCATGTCCCAGAAGCATTTTCTCCTGCCATTTCACTTGCATCTATGGCAGGCATCCTCAGAGGTTGTGAGGTCTACTGGAAACTAGGACAATGGGGTTTATATATATGTGGAATGTCCAGAGTGGGAGAAAGAACTCTTGTTTCTTTGAGACAGGTGTGAATATTGCAATTGGCCAACTTGATTAGCATTTAGTGGCCTTGCAGTTTCAAAGTCTGGCTGCTTACTAGTTAGGGGAATCCTTTGTTGGGAGTTGATTAGCTGGCCCTGATTGTTTCTTGTCTGGAATTCCCCTATTTTTGAGTGTTGTTCTTTATTTACTGTTTTGATTTTAGAATGTTTAAATACTTGTAGCCAGATTTTGTCCATTTTAATGGCTTTCTCCTTTATGTTGAAATTGTCCACATGCTTGTGGATTTCAATGGCTTTTCTATGTAGTCTGACATGGTAGTTGTTAGGATGGGGATGCCTGCCATAGATGCAGGTGAAACATCAGGAGAGAAAGCTTCTGGGATATGGCCATACAGCCCAGTAAACTCACAGCAATCCATAGGAAAGTATACCCTAAAACTTAAGTGGTGGCCCTGATCCAGTGTGCTCTACAAGTAAAGTATTAAAATACACTGTGTGGACAAGGCCTATAGGATTATAATTACCACTACTGGAGGATATGAGAGAAACATGTAAGGGTTGATATTTCCTTGCATGTCCTAAATGTGTCTACTCAGAAGTCAGCACTATTGAGTTCAATGCAACTTACTTCTGGTTGAAGGTAAAGAGCAGGTATGGGCAACTACCAGTGGCAGAGGGATTGCATTGATTCCCCCCCCCCTCCCACCGGGGAAGTCTCTGTGAGCTGTGTTTATTTTCTTAGTATTATTTTCTTTTCTTTTGACTTAATATGCCATGCTTTTGACAACTTGGGCTGTTGTAAGCCAGAAAAGGGGTTTTTTTCTAACCAGGAAACAAATAGGATGTTGACTTCTTCTTTACTTCCTGGTTAGTGGAAGTACATATCTGGGCATAAAGTGAATGAGAAAGTTAAATCATTCCCACATCATGTTTCAGATGTGCAGGAGTGTCTTTAGCCAATTTTCCAAAATGATGGAGGACTCACTTTCCATAACCCTGGTGCCCATGATTGTCGCCAAAACAAAAGTAATACCAGTACCCCGAATCTAACAATTTAATATCATCTGCCTGTTCAGATAAAATACTTTATCTTCATTAAGTCCCAGCAGGTCACTGAAAAATACATGTGGCATGAAATAATAATGGTTACAAATGATCTGACTTTTTCTAAAAGCAGCTATTTCCCAGCATTTTGATTTGCTGTTGAAATAGTGTTTGTCTTCCAAAGTGTAAAGTGAACATCACAGCAAATAAATATAGAAAAGTAAGGATGTCAGGAGCTACAAATAATTCTATCAACTATCAGTTTTGATCTAAGGCTGGAAGACCTATACTCAAAGGGGATGGAAAGAAGAGATTTCAGGCATTGGTTCTCTTTGCTAGAACCAATGATGCCATTGTTCATTTTTTATTTGATTTTGTCAAACTTTATGGTATTTTAGTTACAATATTGTGGCATGCTCTGGTATGGGAGGAGATCCATGGCAGTGACACCATGAGCTACTACATTGGGTGACTGAACCTTAGTAATGACAATGTTTGGATCAAGGACCACACCTGATCCACATGTGTTAGATCAACATGCAGAATAGATAACACATTCTTGGTTATAGGTACACATTTTCTTTCTTACTCATGTGGAGTACTCCCCTTGGACTCAGGCAATTCTGCTTTAAATTGGCTTCATATCTTTTTGTAGTTGGCTTCCTAAGCAAAGCAGTTTTGCATTGTATTTTGCATGCTTGCTGTTGTGGCTGTTGTATCTTGTATTTAACTATATTGTTGCTTTGCCTTGAAAATTAAGTAGAAGTAAACAAACAAAAATCCATTAACACAGTGCTTCAAAAGCTATCTATGAGGGTCTACCTGCACTTTTTGCCTGGTTGTGAAACAAAAGCAATGTAGCAGCAGCTGAGGATTAGGGGCTGGTTGCATACATTTCTCTCGTCATTGCTCAGCAGCTGGAATGCACCTAGGCGTGTTCTAGGTGCTGTTACATACCTGGGAAGATGAAGCATTTGGTCCATATTCCTGTGCATGTGAGGGCAGCTGGAACACACTTAGATGCATCAATGTGGCTGAACAATTGCCAGGGTATGGATCAGCAACCCACAGTTAGGATTGTGCAGCCACGGCCATGTGTGTTGCATTAGGATGTACAATATACTCCTATCTGTAATATAATATGTCAGTGTTATCTATGGACCTGAATGAGCTATCCAGGGTGCTGAACACACTCCCTATCTTAAATTGGATGCCTCTTGTTTAAATCCTGAGCAGATTCACAAACCTTCATCTAGGTCCGAGATGGGCAATCTTGGGAAGCTGAAAAATTGGATTAGTCCTGCCAGGTGATCTTGGAGGGCCAACCCCACTAAACTCCTCCTACACGTTTATGTTCCTAAATGCCCTTTAGGAACCCAGGCAACATTTTCACTGTTTTTAGACCTATCTGGGAAACTTTATTCCAGGAATTGCCTTTCTAACAACCACAGGCATCACACAGAAAATCATAAAGGTAGTGAGAAGTTTCCCCAGAACAGTACTGCCACAAATTGCCAGGAGAACTGCCCAAAATGTGTTGTGTCCAAGCAAAAACATATTAAGGCATGTTTGCAGGTGGAATGATATGCAGAGGTTACTGCACGATGGCACACCTGTTATGTAGCAAATATATCCTTATGCTGCCCCTCAGCGAAATCAGATGGCTTTTTATAAAACATTGTTTCATCTAGACCTTTGTGTGGTTTATTGATTTAATATTTAATATCTCTTCTGAGATACTGCAAACGTGTGACCCCCAAATCTGCCCCATAGCTTGAAAGTTGCTCTTGACTGTCCAATTGTGCTTACTTGATGCCAGGCCTGGTCACCATCATATTGTTTTAGTTTAAATAAAGTTCCTCTTCCATTTATGTTATATTTTCCTCTCAGTATTGGCAGAGACTCGGGGCTTCTGTTTTTGATCTACACATCTCATGCATACATTGAAGTGATCCATTTCATGGTGAAATAACTTGGATTTAATAGAAGCCTGCCATGGTGATGCATTTGCAACTTGGTATATTGCAGCAATAAAGAATGAAGGGAATGGGCTGGTGGAACTTCTAAATTCTGTTTTATTTATTACTTAAAGCTAATGAAGCAAAATGGATTCATGTTCCAGCATGGCATGAATGTTAATCTTCCCAGATGGCAAGAGCTGAAAAGTGATCAGTGTTTAACTAAGACTTACTTAAGATTCATTTAAAAACATCAAGTAAGCAGTTGAGGGGTTGAGTTGGAGTTATTTGAGTAAAAAAAATCTGCTTAACAAAATTGAAATAAAGATTTGCAGGGGGAAAAGGCTATATGTACCCTTCAATTTTTTGCTCCTCAAACTATCATCTTACTAACTCCCTCTCTATCACTGTTCTCCACTAAGAATTCTCCTTTCATTGACAACCTCTGGTCATGAATTTCAGAATCAAAAGTAGCACATTTGTTATGGCTTCTTTAAGACTAAAGGATATGTTTTATATTGAAACAGATAAGCTCCCACACTAAGGACCTTATCACACATACACACACACTGCTCCATGCCATTTCGCCAGCAAGTGTGGTGAAATAGTAGATGCGTTATCCTGCATGCCACTCGAGAATGGCGCCACTCCCCCATTACATGGGGGAAGCTATGCCCACCTAAGGCAGAAGTGTGCTGGTTTCATTGGAGCCAGCACAACATGGGAGCCTTCCTGTGTTGATGAGGGAGCACCCTGGGATGCTTCCATGCCAGTTGGAGGTGGAGCCTCCACCGGAAGTTGAGGGACATTGTGTGATGGGCTGTGTGCCCATCTGTTCCTCAATTGGCTGGCAAGCATCCTAGGATGCTTAAATTGGTAAGTGTGATGAGATCCTAAAACAAACCTTATGCTTATGTTACCCCTTACTTGATACTTTAACCGAATAATGAAAGAGGGGCTACTGTATTATTTTGGCAAATATAATGTCACAGCTAGCAACATTATTACCCTGTTGTGTGACATCTAATGTTTACCTGTTACCTCTAAAACACTGGGATTGAGGAAAATTTTATTTGTTTTTGGATTTAGAAACATTTTAAAATTAAACTTCCGGAAATTTTAAAGCAAACTACAGGAAAGGAGATTCCACCTGAACATTTGGAAGAACTTCCTGACTGTGAGAGCTGGAACTCTGTACCCGGAGTATGGTGGAGGTTCCTACTTTGGAGGCTTTTAAACAGAGGCTGGATGGCCATCTTTCGGGGGTGCTTTGAATGTGATTTTCCAGATCCTTGGCAGGGGGTTGGATTGGATGGCCCACAAGGTCTCTTCCAACTCTATGGTTCTATGATGATTAATCGAAAAGCAGTTTGTTAAGAACTGGTTATTAACACATTACCTACAAAGTAATGAGTAGCAATGACCACACTGAAAAATTCTAGACTTCTCATCTCTGTTTTGCATATTATATTGCTATAGAAGGCACCCTTCAAGTTCTTGTCCAGGTCCTGCTCTGTTGTTAAGTAAAGTTCGGGCACAGCCCCATGTAAGCTGCTCCGAGTTCCCTTTGGGGAGATGGATGCGGGTTAGAAATAAATAATAATAATAATTATTATTATAATAAAGTGAAGCAGCTACTTCAGAAGTGGGGAAGGGTATGCCCTAAGTCAAGGAGGATACAAACAAATAGTCAATGAGTAGTAATAAAGTTTATATAAGAGGCAACGTAAACGTGGAGAGACCCGCAGGCTGCGAATAGCAAATAGCAACAAAAAGCGCTAAGGCGCTGTAAATATTGGAGGCCCCACGGGCTGTAAATAGCAAGCAGAGATAGGAGTTATATGCCAAAGTACTAATAATAGTGTCCAACTTATAGGTGGGTGAAATACCCAAGGTTAGTCCATGATCCAAATAAAGCAATCCAAATGGAGACCACGGATGGAGAGTAGCCAAAGCGGTGGAGAATTGTAATCCAACACCCCAGTCGGGTGTATTTATAATCCACTGGCTGTATAGACAAGCCGGAGAATTGGAGTCCGACACCCCAAACGGGTGTATTTATAATCCACTGGCTGTATAGTCAGGCCGACGAGTAGAAGTATAGGATCCAAAGCTCGTTTCGACCCAATACGGGTCTTTGTCAAGGCCAGAATAATCCCATCAAATAGTGGTGAAGGTCATGGCTGGACATGCCTAAAGTAAACACAGTTCCATTCAGTAATACAATAATAGTAATAAACATAACATACAGAAGAGAGGACACTAGGTATCCAATGCAACCAGTAATTATCCAAGATAAGTAAGTAACCAAACATATTGGGATAAGTATATAGTACATAGAATCATAGAGCGATAATGCTGAATCATAAGAGTACGATATTAACAACAACAATATGGTAAATCAGGCGAAAAGGAGGATGCTCACCAAACTAGAGGAAATCACTCAGTAGCAGAGTCCAGGGCGTGTAGCAAAAGTCTATAGGAGTAGGTGAGAATAAGTAGGCAAAAGAGGGAGTGTGCGTCACAGGTGATGCGATTAATTAGTGGAGTAGGTCAGTGATATGGACCTTCTACTCGTCGGCCTGACTATACAGCCAGTGGATTATAAATACACCCGTTTGGGGTGTCGGACTCCACCCTCCGGCTTGTCTATACAGCCAGTGGATTATAAATACACCCGACTGGGGTGTTGGATTACAATTCTCCACCGCTTTGGCTACTCTCCATCCGTGGTCTCCATTTGGATTGCTTTATTTGGATCATGGACTAACCTTGGGTATTTCACCCACCTATAAGTTGGACACTATTATTAGTACTTTGGCATATAACTCCTATCTCTGCTTGCTATTTACAGCCCGTGGGGCCTCCAATATTTACAGCGCCTTAGCGCTTTTTGTTGCTATTTGCTATTCGCAGCCTGCGGGTCTCTCCACGTTTACGTTGCCTCTTATATAAACTTTATTACTACTCATTGACTATTTGTTTGTATCCTCCTTGATACACATTGCTTTGCAACCACCCCGTCTTGTCTTTTACTTATGCCCTAAGTCAGCCGCTCTCAGCTACAAAATATGGTATTGACTGTACATGGAATGAGCAGGGCTCTCCTGGCTCAGGCAATGGAAGCCAACTGGCAACAAATGGTGCTTCTCCATTGTACCTCCTGCAGTTCTTTCTAAAAATCCTTTTATGTAAACTTAAACTGCTCATTGCAACTTGAAGCCAATAAAAATGGTTACTCTTGCATTCTTTTCTGTGTGCTTCATCCTAGGAGAATGTGAGGCCAAGGTGTATAATACCATCATTGTGGTTAATACAATGCTGGATTTCCTTGAAACATAACAAACACGTTACCCAATTTCAAGGAATCTTGTGTACTCTGTGCTTCCTAGGCTTCAAGTATACAGGACCAGTTTTGGAAAACATTTGTACAATAAAGTACAGTGACCTTCTTATAGGAAGAATGTATTTGAACAAAGCAATGCAATCACAACATTAACTATTGTATGGAGTAGTGTAGAGGCAGGAATAAAGAGAGATTCTGGTTGAAAGAAAACAGCACTGCTCAGAAGAAAATATAAAATCCAGAATAACTTGATGTTTTGGCAAGAACACTGGTCACAAGATGTACTTTGGACTCAAGAATTCTGAAAGCAGTTGAATTCACTTCAGAAGTAGGTTCTGCTCTGATTTAATTAGATTGAAATTATAGATATTTGGGGATTGAAGAAAAAATTCCCAGGATTCTTTTTTGAGGGAGCAATGTCTTCATTTTGGGGAGTGTCTTCAGATTTGCTGACAGGATGAATGATTGGCTTCTCTTTACACCTCTCAATTCTTTGACAACTTGTGTAAAATTGTAAGTATCACAAAATTCTGCCTAGAAAAGAATTCTACACAGTTTCAGAAGGATGGGTGAAGAGATGGAAAAATGATGACTAAAAATAGCTTTCCCCCTTGTTGACACCAAAGTCAGAGGAAAAACAATGGGACAGGATGGGAAATGGGACACAGTGACAGCAACTGAACCTGAACATCCATCATTTTTCAGGCAAGAAATCATGGCTTCAACCTCAGAGGACTCATATGCCACTTCTACACTGTCCTTATATCCCAGGATCTGATCCCAGGTTATCTGCTTTGAATTGGATTATTTGAGTCTCCACTGCCAGATAATCTGGGAAAAACATATAATTTGGGATCAGATCCTGAGATATAGGGTAGTGTAGAAATGGCCTGTGGGAAGTGTGGGTTAAACTGTTGAGTTGCTGAACTTGCTGACCCAAAGGTTGGTGGTTCAAATCTGAGGAGCTGCGTGAGCTCCCGTTGTTATTCACAGCTTCTAACAACCTAGCAGTTTGAAAACATGCAAATGTGAGTAGATCAATAGGTACTGCTTCTGTAGGAAGGTAACAGTGCTCCATGCAGTCATGCTGGTCACATGACCTTGGAGGTGTCTACAGACAATGTTGGCTTTTCGGCTTAGAAATGGAGATGAGACCATCCTCCAGAGTCAGACATGACTAGACTTAATGTCAAGGAAAACCTTTACTTTGCCTTTTAGAAATGGCCATAGACTCTTCCAAAACTGCTTTAATGTTCTTTCTTCTGGGACACAAAACTAACAAATAATCCCGGTACAATCCTTCTGCATATACGTTTAGTATTACTAGCCTTAAGCAATTGAACTAGAGAGCTTTGACAAAAACTATCTGTCATGATTAGAAACTCAGTCTGTCAGTCACAAAACTACACCCCCTTATTTCTTTTGCTAGAAGTTTTTTTATAGGCAGAGCTTGAGGGAAAATTGGTATTTTTGAAGGACACAGTCTAATTCTTTTCATGTCTCCAAATCTATATTCACAATTCAGCTTTTAAAATCTTTCTTGGAGGAATTTGATTTAGCTATCTCTCAGATCTTTCCAGATCAACCCAGTTGTGTACAGGACATGAAATTTGGTCAAATCCAGACTCAACCCCAGTTGTATTATGAGATTCATGTTGATTGGTCTAGTTGGCTACTAGAGATAATGAGATATCTTGTCCTAGGCAACAGGAGGGTCTTGGGTTTGGGGACACTGGGAAACATGTCTGTCCTGTTATACTATGCAGACCTAGAACCATGCTTTCACATTATTTGTCATGGTTCTTTTCGATGGAATGTTGACCGTAGTGAGGAGTATTTTGAATTCTTATCCAGTGAATTCAATGGCTTCACCAAGCTACAAACTCTGAAATAGGAGGCTGTCATGGAAGTAAAAACAGGTTCATATAGTACTCTTATCATGTATTGTAAAAGGGTGAGCAACCAAGATTCTCTGCAAGGACTGCAGGTTTACCGATGCTTTCCACTAATGAGTACTTTTTTATATGCTCTTACTGATGTTTATATTTTTAAATCGATTCTTTAAACAATATTCTGTCAATTACCTAGAGTCCCAATATTAAGAATGATGTCATATAACTGAAAATAATAATAGTAATAATAATATTTTGAATGCAGAACAATATTTGGGTAGCAATGTGTTGCAGAGGATTATGTGAGAATGGCTTTCAGTTTTGTGTTATTCTTCTTCATTTCTGTAATTCCAATTTTTATTTTGTAGCTGGGAACATGTAACATCACTTCCCTTGTATGTTGGTAGTTTCTTGACCTGTAGCACAGCAGTTCTCGTTTGTGCCTGGAGGGCAGGGAATAGGCCCCGGGGTTCCATTAGCACTAGGGCCTGCAGCAGCAGAGGTGGATTCAGAGGATGAGCTAGATGACTGGGGTGAAGCACAGGGCCCTTCCGATGGGCCTCATTCGCCCGCAGAGAGCTTGGCATGGGACGAAATGATGTTTGGACCTCTGGAAGATTCAGATAACCAGGTGCAGTCGGGAGGTAGCGATTCAGCGAGTTATGAACATCCGGGTGGGAGGAATTCCCAGGAACTTGAAAGTGTAAGCATGGAAGAAAGCGAGTGGGAAAGTGCTAGGGAGGAAAGCTCTCAGGAAGATAGCGACACAGCTGTTGAGAGACAAGGCCGAACCTTTGATAGGAGACGGAACATCGAGTCTACTAGGAGGGATTGGTCTAGGGCCCTAGACCGGCCGAGGTCCGTGAGCAGAGACTGGAGACGAAGAAGCCTAGAGCGTCGGGGACCTCGGGCGAAGGATTAAGTATAGGATCCGTGGGAACGAATCCTCAGTTCTCCGGCCACGTCGCATCTGAATAGGCGTGAAGCGGAGTTGGGATCACGAGCTGGATAGCTAGTGGTCATCAAGCCTTGCCTTTGTTCCAGTCCCAAAGCATTGGGAAGCTTTGCCTTTGTTCCAGTCCCGAAGCATTGGGAAGCCTTGCCTTGTTCCTGGCCACAGCCTTGTGGTGCCTTGCTAAGCTTTTGGCCTATTTGCTACGTTCCTTTGGACATTGATACTTCAAGCCTTTTGGATTGTTTTTCATTCATATTGGACATTATCTTTGAACTGTATTTACTCAATAAAGTAGTTAGCCTTCAGTACGTCTCTGTGTGTGTGATTAAGGGGCCGGTAAGTCCGTGATCGTGACAGTTGGCCGGAGAACTCCTGAACCCCTTATCACACCACGGGACGCCGCTCGGGACGCCGCAAGAAGCGCCCCACGGCAGTAGCCGCCATGGCTAACTTGACCGATGCGCAAGTGGCAGCGATGCAACAGGAATTGGGAGAGCTGCGGACCCGGGCCGGACGGCACCCGGGGGTGAACGCACCTGCCCGCTTCGGAGGCAACCCTGCTCAAGTCGAGGTGTTCGTCTGCCAAGTGGAACTGTATCTTGAGCTGCGGCCCAACGAGTTCGCCAACGACCGAGCCAAGGTGGGGTTTGTTTATACCCTGTTGGAGGGGACAGCAGCAACGTGGGCCACCTCGCTGATCCGGGCCCAGTCTCCCCACGTGCAGACGCTGCAGGCTTTCCTGACCGCGATCCGGGCGACCTGGGGCGCACCCGTGAACGAAGAGCTGGCCGAGAGGGACTTGGCCCGGCTGACGATCAAGGATTTGTCCCTGTCCCAGTACATCTCCCGTTTTCGAGTGCTGGCCGCCCAGGTTCAGTGGAATCTTCCGGCTTTGCGTTACCAGTACGTGGCGGGACTGACATCGGAGTTGCAGCAGGAGATGTTGAAACATCCTCGTCCCGCAGATCTTGAGGAAGCCATTACCCTGAGCCTGAGGGTGGAAGCGGGGTTGCAGACCCGGAGACGGTGGGACAAGGGTGTGGCGGAGAAGCCGGTGGCACGGAAGGAAGGGGGAACCGGGCAGTTCCAACCCCGGCACTTGCCGTCGGCGCCTACAGGCTCAGATGACCCGGAGCCCATGCAGTTGGGAACCGTGCGGCCCAAGGTAGACCAGGCAGAGAAGGCACGGCGTCAGCGTCTCAACTTATGCTGGTACTGCGGGGGGGCTGGACATTTTTCCAAAGAGTGCCCCCAGAAGCCGCGCGGAAAGACTCCTCGGGCCTCTGCTGCCCTGGGAGGGGTTCCGGAGGCCGAAGAAGCCATCCAAGCGACGGGGGAAGGGGCCGGCCGGGTGTAAGAGGGTTCGCTCACTCGGCCGACGTCGCTAACCTCCCCCCTGAACCCAAGACTGGACAATTGTTCCTTGTAATGGTCAGCCTGTGGTCACCCGAGAAGGGGCCGATGATGGTCCACGCCATGATTGACTCGGGGGCCACCAACAACTTCATCGATGCAGACTATGCCAAGTCTGCCGGATTAAAATTTCTTGATCTCCAGGAGCCCAAGGGTGTCCAGACTATTGATGGGAGAACTTTGAAAACGGGGGCTGTGACTCAATATACAGCCCCTACCAGGATGTGGACCAGCTCCCATAAAGAGGACATTTCTTTTCTTGTGACTAAGCTCCCAGATTTTCCCATTGTCTTGGGCATTGTGTGGCTCGCACTCCATGACCCCCAGATCTCCTGGGCCAAGAGACAGCTAATTTTTTCTTCCGACCATTGCCAGGGCCACTGCATGACGGCCCGGGCCTGCCAGGCTCAAGAAGTGGAAAACGTGGCCACACTGCCCAAGAAGTATGCCGGATTTTGGGATGTCTTCAGTGAAAAGGAGGCGGAACGCTTGCCTCCGCACCGGCCCTATGACTGTGCCATTGAATTGCAACCTGGAGCCCCCATTCCGCGGGGGAGACTCTACCCTCTCTCGGAACCAGAGCAACAGGCTCTCTGAGATTTCCTGGACGAGAATCTGCGGAAGGGCTTCATTCGGCCTTCTCAGTCCCCGGCCGGGGCGCCGATTCTTTTTGTCAAGAAGAAATCGGGGGAGTTGCGGCTCTGCAATGACTATAGGGAACTCAACAAGATCACGATTCGGAACCGCTACCCCCTGCCCCTGATCCCCGAGCTCTTGGAGCGGATGCGGGGAGCTAAGGTGTTCACTAAACTGGACCTGAGGGGTGCTTACAACCTTGTCCGGATTCGCCAGGGCGACGAATGGAAGACGGCCTTCCAGACCAAGTGGGGAAGCTTCGAATACCTGGTGATGGGATTCGGTTTGTGCAACGCCCCAGCCTGTTTCCAACATTTCATGAATGACATTTTCCGAGACCTGCTGGATCGCTATCTGGCGGTCTACCTAGACGACCTGCTGATTTTTTCCCCTGATCAAGCGACCCATGACCGCCATGTCAAGGAGGTGCTCCAGAGACTTAGAGCTCACGGGCTCTATGCTAAGCTGGAGAAATGTGCTTTTGATCTGCGTGAGGTGGACTTTCTGGGCTACCGTATCTCTCCTACGGGCATTGCCATGGATGACACCAAGGTCCAAGCCGTGGCTGACTGGGCGGCTCCGGCCAGCAAAAAAGACATTCAAAGATTCCTGGGCTTTGCCAACTACTACAGAAAGTTCATTCCTGACTTTGCCAAGTGGGCTGATCCTATCACCCAGTGTTTGCGGGGAAAGGTGCCGTTCCGGTGGACACCGGAGGCAGATGTGGGGTTCCGCAAGTTAAAGCAGCTGTTCACCACTCAGCCGCTTCTGCAACACCCCAACCCCCGCACCCCTTTCATCGTGCAGGCCGATGCTTCGGATGTGGCGGTGGGAGCGATCCTGCTACAGCCTCAGGGGACGGACTTGTTGCCCTGTGCCTACTATTCCCGGCAGCTGACGGCTCCGGAAAAGAACTATACCATTTGGGAGAAGGAACTTTTGGCTATCAAGGTGGCTTTTGAAGTCTGGAGACATCTGCTTGAAGGGGCCAAGTTCCCGGTGGAGGTTCACACCGACCACCGGAACTTGGAGCACTTGAAGTCCCAGCGCAAATTGAACCAGAGGCAACAGAGATGGTCCCTGTTCTTTGAGCGATTCAATTTCCGCATTCACTATGTGACCCCCAAGCAGACCAAGCAAGCTGATGCGTTGTCCCGAAAGCCAGAGTACATTCGTGAGGGTGACGGGCCGTCTGAGGCCAGGTTACTCAAGGCGGAGAACTTTGCGGCTGCTCGGGCGCTTCCCGTAAACCCTCCAGTGGCCCCCCCAGCCCCTGGAGACAAGAGACCTCTGAGTGTTCGTGTGCAGTCCCGCCAGCGGACCGACCCGTGGGTGCAAGAGCAGCTGACCAAGGGGCCCCAAGCCCCTTTCCAGGTAAAGAACGGGGTGCTCTACCACCGGGACTCTGTCTATGTTTCCCCTGGGCCCGAGCGGGAGGACATTCTCAAGCTTTGCCACGATAGCCGGGCCGCAGGCCATTTCGGCCTTTTTAAGACTCTGCAGCTGGTCCTCAGGGACTTTTGGTGGCTTAAAGTACGGAGGGATGTGGAGGACTATGTGGGCTCCTGCCCTGTGTGTCAGAGGGCTAAGAACCAGGGGGGCAAGCCGGCCGGTTTGCTCCAGCCACTCCCAACCCCCTCTGCTCCCTGGAAGATGATCTCGGCCGATTTCATCACCGACCTCCCCAAGTCCAAGGGTTTCACCACGATACTGGTCGTGGTGGACTGTTTCACCAAGATGGGACACTTCATCCCCTGTGTGGGGGTGCCTACTGCCAAAGAGACTGCTGATATGTTTGTGCAACATGTGTTTCAGCTGCATGGACTTCCACAGAGTTTGGTGACGGACCGGGGCACCCAATTCACTTCCCAGTTCTGGAAGGCTGTCCAGAAGCTGCTGGGGATTGATGTGCGGATGTCCACGGCTCATCACCCGCAGTCCGATGGGCAAACCGAAAGGGTTAATGCCACTTTGGAGCAGTACTTGCGCTGCTATGTTAACTATCAGCAAAACAACTGGGCGTCCTTGTTGTCTTTGGCAGAGTTTGCTTACAACAATGCGACGCAGGAATCCATCAAAGAGACTCCTTTCTTTGCCAACTATGGACACCACCCTCGGTTCTACCCGCCGGTGGACCCGTCTGGGGACGTTTCGGAGGCTAAGGATTGGCTTCGAGAGCTCACTGCACTCCAAGACTTGCTACGTACTCAATTGGACCAGGCGAAGGCCGATTACAAGCGGATGGCCGATCGGCGGCGCCAGGAGGGCCCTGAGATCCTCGTGGGGGACAAAATTTGGCTGTCCACCAAGAATTTGCCCACGCAGCGACCCAGCCGCAAGTTGGATGCGAGATTTTTGGGTCCCTACAAAGTTTTGGAGAAGGTGGGGCCTGTTTCTTTCAAACTACAGCTCCCAGCGGACATGAAGCTCCACCCGGTGTTTCATCGTTCGTTGCTCCGCCCGGCGAAGGGGGTGCGGCCGGATGTGACGCAGCCGCCCCCTCCCCCTGTGATGCGCGATGGCGAGGAGGAGTTGGAGGTGCAGGACATCTTGGATGCACGCATCAGATACCGGAAGCTGGAGTATTTGCTTGACTGGAAGGGTTTGGGGCCGGAAGAACGTTCCTGGACCCGGGCTCGGGATGTGCATGCTCCGGACCTGGTAGCTCGCTTTCACCGCAAGTACCCTGACAAACCCAAACCTCGAGGGCGGCCTCGGAGGGGCCCTGAGGGGGGGGGGGGATAGTGTAGCACAGCAGTTCTCGTTTGTGCCTGGAGGGCAGGGAATAGGCCCCGGGGTTCCATTAGCACTAGGGCCTGCAGCAGCAGAGGTGGATTCAGAGGATGAGCTAGATGACTGGGGTGAAGCACAGGGCCCTTCCGATGGGCCTCATTCGCCCGCAGAGAGCTTGGCATGGGACGAAATGATGTTTGGACCTCTGGAAGATTCAGATAACCAGGTGCAGTCGGGAGGTAGCGATTCAGCGAGTTATGAACATCCGGGTGGGAGGAATTCCCAGGAACTTGAAAGTGTAAGCATGGAAGAAAGCGAGTGGGAAAGTGCTAGGGAGGAAAGCTCTCAGGAAGATAGCGAGACAGCTGTTGAGAGACAAGGTCGAACCTTTGATAGGAGACGGAACATTGAGTCTACTAGGAGGGATTGGTCTAGGGCCCTAGACCGGCCGAGGTCCGTGAGCAGAGACTGGAGACGAAGAAGCCTAGAGCGTCGGGGACCTCGGGCGAAGGATTAAGTATAGGATCCGTGGGAACGAATCCTCAGTTCTCCGGCCACGTCGCATCTGAATAGGCGTGAAGCGGAGTTGGGATCACGAGCTGGATAGCTAGTGGTCATCAAGCCTTGCCTTTGTTCCAGTCCCAAAGCATTGGGAAGCTTTGCCTTTGTTCCAGTCCCGAAGCATTGGGAAGCCTTGCCTTGTTCCTGGCCACAGCCTTGTGGTGCCTTGCCAAGCTTTTGGCCTATTTGCTACGTTCCTTTGGACATTGATACTTCAAGCCTTTTTGGATTGTTTTTTATTCATATTGGACATTATCTTTGAACTGTATTTACTCAATAAAGTAGTTAGCCTTCAGTACGTCTCTGTGTGTGTGATTAAGGGGCCGGTAAGTCCGTGATCGTGACATGTCCAAATGTATCTCCCATTATGTCCCACCTCGAAATTTACAATCTTCCGGGGAAGCCCTGCTCTCGCTCCCGCCTACGTCACAAATACGCTTGGTGAGGATGAGGGACAGGGCCTTCTCGGTGGTGGCCCCTCGCCTGTGGAACTCGCTCCCCAGCGAAATTAGATCAACTTCGTCCCTTCTTTCCTTTAGGAAAAAGCTAAAGATGTGGCTTTGGGACCAGACATTTGGTTAGATACTGGGCAGCAGACAGACAATAAAAAGATGACAAGGGTTATGGAAACGGACTATAGTTGGCTTGGACAATTTTGAATACAGAACTCGGATTATGTGTTTAATTATGGATATTTAATTGGTTTTAAATTGATTGTAAATGTATTTATGATATTAATTGTTGGCTTTTACAGATTGTTATGTGGCATCGAATTGTGCCTTTTGTTAGCTGCCCTGAGTCCTCCTTCAGGGGTAGAGAAGGACGGGTTACAAATAATTGAAATAAATAATAAATAAATTTAGGCAAATCACATTCTCCCAGTCTTTGAGGAAGAAAATGGCAACCCTGCCCTAAACATATCTTGCCAAGAAATCCTATAGAGCAGTGGTTCTCAACCTGTGGATCCCCAGGTGTTTTGGCCTACAACTCCCAGAAATCCCAGCCAGTTTACCAGCTGTTAGGATTTCTTGGAGTTGAAGGCCAAAACATCTGGGAACCCACAGGTTGAGAACCAGTGCTATAGACATTATCTTTAGGGTCACCATAAGATGGAAATGACATGAAGGTACACAATAACATTGAATCAGTATCAAACATCATTAGCCACATTGTAAGGAAATTGAATTAGCTAATTTAAAATAAGCATATAATTCTTTTTGAAAATTTGAGGGAAGGTGCACAAGTTTTAAAGTGCATGATTAGACTGCATGGAGAACATAAATATATGTATTTCATTTACTAACGTATTTTTGAATCCCCATCTAGTACTCAAAGCAATTCCATCCATTTCATGTTATGGTTGGCAAGATGAAGTCTGCAGGCTGAATGCATTTGTTAGTTCCAGCTAAGAGTAGAACCACTAAAGTGATATATAAATGTTGACTTAACTGGTCCTGTTCATTCTAGTTGCTAGTTTCAATAGGATTCAGACTTAAATCTGCCTTCCCTCAGTGTGGTGCCCCCCAGTTGTGTTGAATGACAAATTCTATCATCTTCAGCTGGCATGGAGATGATGTGAGTCATAATCCAGTATAATTGGAGAACATCAAACTAAGGAAAGAGCATTAGTATTCTAAAGGGGTTTTTCATGTTTTCCGATAAGAAGGCAAGCATCTGCAAGGACTCTTTCACTCAGTTCATTTGATAGGACACCGCCACATGTACTATCCATGAAAAAACAGAAGGATCAGAAGCTAGGGTTCTGTGTTTTTTTGTATGGTGCAGAACAAATCCAAAACACACACACACACACTTTGATTCTAACAATCTTCTGTGGGGTTATGGGAACTGAAGTCCAGGAGAGTTGGAGAGTATGTGCTTGGAGAAGATGGTTCTAATTATGTTAAGGGGATTGAAATTAAGAACATAAGAACATAAGAAGAGCCATGCTGAATCGGGCCTCAGCCCATCTAGTCCAGCATTTTGTATCACACAGTGGCCCACCAGTTGTACACAGGGATCTCGAGCAGAAGGGAGGGCAAAACCCTCACCTGCTCCTGACCCCCCACAACCAGTACCCAGGGAAATCCTGCCTACCTCAACCAACTCCGAGGTGGTACTTGAATGTCCTTTTCAGTAACTACCGATACACTTGGTATCCATGAATCTGTCTAATCCTGCCTTGAAGTTGTTCAGGCTGACTGCTGTCACAACCTCTTCTGGAAGTAAATTCCATAACCCAATGACCCTCTGGGTGAAGAAATATTTCCCTTTATTAGTCCTAATTTTCCTACCTTGGAGCTTCAGGGAGTGCCCTCTAGTCCTAGTGTTTTGTGACAAAGAAAATATTTTTTCTTTATTCACCTTTTCTATCCCATGCATGATTTTATACACTTCGATCAAGTCACCTCTTAAACACCGTCTTTCAAGGCTGAAAAGACCTGATTGCAACCTGATTTCATAAGGGAGCCGCTCCATCCCTTGGATCATTCTTGTTGCCCTTTTCTGTACCTTTTCCAGTTCTGTTATATCCTTCTTAAGGTGCGGAGACCAGAATTGTACACAGTACTCCAAATGTGGCCTTACCATAGATTTGTAGAGAGGTAATACAACATTTGCTGACCTATTTTCGAATCCCTTTCTGATCATGCCTAGCATAGAATTTGCTTTTTTCACTGCTGCTGCGCACTGGGTTGACATCTTCATTGAGCTGTCCACCAAAACTCCAATATCCCTTTCCTGGTTTGTCTCTGAAAGCTTTGACCCCATCAATTTGTAGGTGTAGTTGGGGTTCTTTGCCCCGATGTGCATGACTTTACACTTGTTTAGGTTAAAATGCATTTGCCACTTTAGTTGAGTTCTCATTGGAATGTGAGAATCTATGGAGTTAACCCAGTGCTGGCAGCAGCTGTAGGATTCTAGTCTGAATTCTTCCCTAGCCATAATGGGAGATTTATTTATTTATTTACATTATTTCTACCCCGCTCTTCTCAACCCCCGAGGGGGGACTCAGAGCGGCTTGACAAAGGCAGCAATTCGATGCCGACACACAATATACAATATAAAACCATAAACATACAGCATTAAAATACAGTTAACATTAAACACATAATACACATTCAATTGAGTTAAAACAGTGTTCTGTCCACAGCAGGGCCGTAGCCAGGATTTTGTTTCGGAGGGGGCTGAGGTTGGTTTGGGGGCTGAGTCTGGGTGGAAGAGGGTCTACCCTAGCAAATCTTTTGTATTGTTATCCCAATAACCCCATTAATGTGGGATATAATGAGCATGGTGATCAGATCATGATATGAATAAACATAACAGTTTAAATAATATACCAGTAAGGCCTTTTCCCGGACCACCCTGAGAATTTCGGGGGGGGGGCTGAAGCCCCCTTAGCCCCCCCTGGCTACATGCCTGGTCCACAGCATAAGCATTGAGCCATATCCATCAACTTGCCAGTCCAATTCCAGTCCAAAGTGCAGCATTGTGCTAATGTGCAAAAGCCTGGTCCCATAACCAAGATTTTACTTTTTTCCTGAATGTTAGGAGGGATGGAGTCGATTGTATTTTGCTTGGAAGCACATTCCACAGATGGGGAGCCACTGCCGAGAAGGCCCTATCTCTCGTCACCACCAACCGCATTTGAGAAGTTGGCAGGAGCGAGAGCAGGGCCTCCTCAGATGATCTTAAATTACGAGGTAGGATGTAGAGGCAGATGCGTTAGGACAAGTACTCTGGGCCAGAACCGTATAGAGCTTTAAAGGTCAAAACCAGCACCTTGAATTGAGCTCAGAAGTGGACCGGCAGCCAGTGGAGCTGACACAACAGGGGGGTGGTATGCTCCCTGTATGTAGCTCCAGTTAGAAATCTGGCTGCCGAGCGTTGGACT
The DNA here is from genome assembly GCA_030556195.1 of Anolis apletophallus. Taxonomy (NCBI): domain Eukaryota; kingdom Metazoa; phylum Chordata; class Lepidosauria; order Squamata; family Anolidae; genus Anolis; species Anolis apletophallus. The sequence goes on along the minus strand of JARBWK010000008.1, from coordinate 62,485,862 downwards.
AGTTTCAATTTACGAACTGTCTTCAAAGGCAGCCCCACATAGAGTGCATTGCAGTAATCTATTCGGGATGTGACCAGAGTGTGGACAACTGTAGCTAGATCAGACTTCCCAAGGTATAGGTACAGCTGGCACACGAGTCTTAACTGTGCAAAAGCTCCCCTGGCCACTGCCAAGACCTGGGGTTCCAGGCTCAGCGATGAGTCCAGGATCACTCCCAAGCTGCGAACCTGCGTCTTCAGAGGGAGTGTAACCCCATCCAACACAGGCTGTAACCCTATGCCCTGTTCGGCCTTTCGACTGACCAGGAGGACCTCTGTCTTGTCAGGATTAAGTTTCAATTTGCTAGCCCTCATCCAGTCTGACACAGCAGCCAAGCACCAGTTCAAAGTCTGAACAGCCTCCTTAGTGACAGGTGGGAAGGAGTGACAGATTTGGACATCATCCGCATACAGATAACATCTTACTCCGAAACTCCGGATGATCTCCCCCAGCAGTTTCATGTAGATGTTAAATAACATCGGGGACAGTACTGAACCCTGAGGGACTCCACACGACAATGGTTGTGGGGTCAAACAGGTGTCACCAAATAACACCCTCTGGGACCGACCCTCCAGGAAGGACTGGAGCCACTGCAGTGGCAGTACCCCCAAGTCCCATTTCTGTGAGGCGTTCCAAAAGGATACCGTGGTCAACAGTATCGAAGGCCGCTGAGAAGTCCAGCAGAACCAACAGGGACACACTCCCCCTGTCTAGCTCCTGGCGTAGATCATCTACCAAGGAGACCAAGGCTGTTTCAGTACCATGTCTCAGCCTAAAGCCAGACTGTGCCGGATCAAGATAATCCGTGTCTACCAAGAACCCCTGGAATTGCATGGCCTCTACACGTTCCATGACTTTGCCCAAATAGGAGAGATTGGAAACTGGCCGATAGTTATCTAACTGAGTGGGATCCATTGATGGTTTTTTCAACAGCGGTTTTATAACAGCTTGTTTTAAGCTGGCTGGAATTTTGCTCTCCTGTACGGAGGCATTAACCACCACCTTAACCCACTCTGCCAAACCCCCTCTGGCTTCTTTGATCAGCCAGGATGGGCAGGGGTCTAGGATGTATGAGATAGGCCTCACCTCTCTAAGAATCCTGTCCACATCCTCGAGCTGAACCAATTGAAACGAATCCATTAAAACCGGACAAGCAGATGCTCGCGTCACATCCTCAGAGACTGCTGTTAACTTTGAGGGAACTAGATTCCAGGTATTCTCTGGTATTCTCCTGCATTTCCCAATTCCAGTACTAAAAGGACTGATACAGCTCAACTTCTTAAACCTACTGCTGAACAGACATGTATGATTTTGTTGCATTTTCCAGTACTTGATGGAATGATACAGGTGTGCAGGTTTATTCAAAACTGTTTACAATTCTGTTGTTGTTATTAATCTCTCTGCATAGAGTAAAAGCTATGAAAACCTAATGAAATGGAATTCTGTCACACAGACAGATAAAAATCTTGCTGGTTGTTATTCATTCCAGATTTTTGAACTCTCTTTAATTTGTTTCATTTACTTTCTTCAGAATACACTGCCTAAACCATTTTTGTGTTTTGGAAGTTCACTTTATCCATTAACAGGGCATCCCTCCTGGAAACGTTAGGCATGTTTTCCCCTCCCCAGCTATCGTATTTGTTTCCATTTTCTCTGCAAGAGTACCAGGCTTATGAAGATAATGGAATGCCTTTGGCCTAGCTGATAATTTTTTCTGCATTATGCTCTCTAAAGGCTTATGTAGACAACCAGATTTTATGCATGGTCAGGAATTCAAAATGGGATGTGTGGATGTTTTGCAGTGTTAATGTGTTATCATAGAAGGTGATAAAATGATATCTGGTATGGACAAAGTGATTTAGGAAAACCTTTTCTAACCCCAACTCCCCCATTTAGGCTAGAACAAACTCAAACAAAGTGAATGAAATTAAGGTGGAAGATCCAGAACAGACAACAGGAGTAGTACTATATTTCACTGAATGTAATGTGCAGCCACTTTTGAAGCTTCAGTTTCAAAAACAACAAATTCCTTTTAATATATTTTTTAGATTTTCCTCTACATTTCCTGTGATGTGAGGAGAGAATGTGAAGGAACTCAAAGTCATCTTGTTTTCATGAATCTGTTTTCTTAAGTCTATGGCTCTGTTAAGAAGCCAGATGAATCAGGAAGTGGCACTTAGCTAAAATATCAGGAATCAGCTGTCTGGTAGACAAAATGGTAGGAGCCCTGTCCAAGTCATGTCATGTTTGTAACTATTTCATAAGTGCCTGTTTGACTACTGGGAGAGCAGAATCCTGAACCAGATAGGTTTTTGGTCCATTGTTGAAATTCCAACAGTTTATGAGGTAGTTTTCAAGAAATGATTAATAACTTCTGTCTAATCCCCCCCCCCCCCTGGTGGCACAGCGAGTTAAGCTGCTGAGCTGCTGAACTTGCTGACTGAAAGGTTGACAGTTCGAATCCGGGGAGCGGGGTGAGCTCCTGCTGTTAGGCCCAGCTTCTGCCAACCTAGCAGTTTGAAAACATTCAAATGTGAAGAGATGAATTGGTACCACTTCGGCAGGAATATAATGGCACTCCATGCAGTCATGACAGCCACATGACGTTGGAGGCATCTATGGACAACACTGACTCTTCTGCTTAGAAATAGAGATGAGCACCACCCCCACAGTCTGACATGACTAGACTTAATATCAAGGGAAAACCTTTACTTTTACTTACTGGGTGCAAATGCATGGGTAGGGGGCCTATATTCAAAGGACACAAGATCCAAGCTATACCTGCTCATATTTCTTGTCCCCCCCCCCCCCAATTGCACCACTACACAACCATTAAATGTGCAGGAGCCCTGCCCTCTTTGACCTTATCCCATTTCCCTTTCATTATAGATTAAACATTATTTAAAAATCAGTAGGATCTAAACAAAAACATTTTCTGGTTTGCATGAAATGTATCCAGTTTCAAGGAAACGACTTTGAATGGTTGGATCCAGACTTAATCATAGTTACATTCATCCCACTGAAATCACTAGGACAACTTAACAATATTCCACTTATTTCCTTTGATCTTTTCTAAAGTACTCAGTCAATATGCTTCAATTTGAGAATTAAGTTAGTTCAGATGCTTGTATGCAAGTATATTAGGCTGCAAATACATGTGCCAACACTGAACTCAGTGGGCTTTTTCTTGTTAGGCACAAATAGATTGTGTTGCTAATAATTGTTATCTTTTGCACTAAAATACACATAAGCAGTGACCAATGGCTTGCCTGTGAGTGGAGTAGTGAATTTTCTTTAAGTTTTCGTCTGAATTTTAAGAGGCTAGTCAAAGTGTGATGGTGCGGTGAGTGCCACCTGCATTGAAAACTTTGAGTTTAGAGGTTTGCATTGCTGAAATGTTTGCAGTTAGCATAGTTTTCAAAGGGTTTGCTTTCTTTAATGTATTTGCAGCTTGCTAGAGGTTTGGTTGCATTCATTGGTCCTTGGTTTCTGTCTATCATCATTTTCAAAACCCAATTAAGCTTGTTCCACCCCTTTCCCCCAGGGATTTGGGGGAGAGTGCCATTTTGCATCCAGTAGCCAGCAGAACTTCTACAGAGAGGATGTGTTGGAAGGTTTGCCAGGCCTTGGTCGGGCTATCTTCCAGTACTATATACTTCTTGTTTCTTGAGACTTATACAGTATACTCAATATATCAGAAGGTTGAGTGACACTGAGGAGACTCAAGTGCCTTCACACCAGTCAGTTGGCAGCCAGAGAAAGGTTCCCTGCCTTCAAAATGCCATCTGATTGGGGGGTTCGATTGTTCAAGGCCATAAAGAGAGAAAACTTGGAGAACCATCTGGCTGAAGCTTCCAGGACCACATCTACAAAGAGACTCTAAAGTAAGACTTTTTTCTGTGTTGTTTGAGAAACTAAGTCAAGATCCCGAGTGAATACAACTCCTGTAACTAAGAATAAACATTTGAGTTAATTTGAGTGTCAAGTTTGGTCCTTGGGAGCCCCAAGTTTCTAGAGGTAGGCAAGTCGCAATCCCCTGGGAAGAGAAAGACCACGCCCTTGCCCCTTTCAAGCTCATTTAACCTGGGCGTGACAGCACACAATGTCTGAACCCTATCTCTAATACAGGTTCAGAAAGTTCAAGAAAACACAGAACATATTCATTGCCTCACTGAATGTGTGCAGACATCAAATGAAACTAGCACGGGCAACTGTGGAGGCAGGAGGGGTTCCATGTGGCCAGATGTCACTTCACTTCAAGTTCCATTTCAAATATTTTTAAAAGAAAAAGGATTTCAGAAGATTTTAGGGATTGTGACAGTCTGGAGACCAAACATTTGAATTTTTGGGATGTATCGGGTGTCACAAAGTGGGGATTCATGAATTGAATATGGCTTTCAGGTTCCACATTCTTAATCAGAATGGTCTTCATTAGCAGTGAAATGTGGTGGTTGCCAAAATAGCTGTATTTAACTTTAGAAATAAGACACATAAGTATTTTTTTCTTAAAAGCACGTCAGTGTATCCTGAAACCTTCTCAAAACAAGGCCATGCTTTCAAACAAGGTGCTTTCTTTCCATACCATGCTCTAAAACAAGATGCATGCTTTAAAGGGGAGAAATAGCCAGTTTACCAGTAGTTTTCTGGGAGTTCCAAAACACCTTGGGCATCTCCTACCTGGACAAGATGCATGCTTTAAAGGGGAAAATACCCTTTTTCACAGTTGCCTTGCATCTCCTACCTGGACAAGTTGTATTGATTAGCCCATTGCAAACACATTTTAACACATACACATACAGCATACAAAGCACCGTATGTTCTGAGGAATAGAATTCAGATGCCAGTGCCATGGAAATTGCTAACCATTGTAGTAGAAGCCAAATCATTTAACGTTGTGGTGTTCCCAAGTCCATATAAAGTCTGGCAGGAGTGATGGAAAGAATATTAAAATGTATTCAATGGTAAAAATCCATGTTTTATATGTGAATTTTGCAAAGAATGAGTCTCAAACTGTATTTTCTAAAAACAACATAATTTTGTAGGGTTTCTTACAATGGAGACAGAATTGCTAAAATTGCTTGTTACTTTTTCTGAGAAGCAAATAAGCAAAGTATTACCTCCTTACTGTAAGCTGCCGCGAGTCCCTTTTGGGAGATGGTGGTGGGATATTACTACTACTGTTGTTGTTACTACTACTACTATGCAGACTTTATAGTCAAATTCACTTGTCATGTTTGGTGATTAAAAATCTTTAAATCCTACCCAGAATTTTGGGCACATTTGGTTATTCCTAACAGCTGCTTAGCGGTGAACTTTAAACATGTTTAATTTAGCAAATAAGAATGAAATTTTGCAAATAGAGGAATTTTTTTATCGTGTCAGAAGCAACTTGAGAAGTTGCAAGTCACTTCTGGTGTAAGAGAATTGGCCAAATGAGCACTTATTGTCTAAACATGGGACTTGATGAAGTTTCCTGTTCTCTAACTGCCAAATAACACTATCCCATTCTATTTCTATTGGGGGGTTTATAGCATCTTGCACAAACTAAAATTAATTTCCTGCTTTGTTAATACAAACCCAGAAACATTTCTAGCTGCAACTGTAATCACTAAGGAACAGTGTTTTTGTTTTTTGTTTTGTTTTTTAACAACCAAAGGTTGAAGACAAGGAGAAATATAATGGAATTTTCTATTTTCAAAAATGCCAAATAGATTATTGTGTATCTGTTTTTCACCTATCTTTTTGGACTATAACCTCCAGAGTCTCCCACATAGCTTGGTCACCTTTTTTGTAATTAAAAAAATAGAACTATTAAAACCTGGCTGTTTGAGCAGGCATTTGCAGACGCAGTATAACTAATTAATTGAGATTAATGGAACGATCGAACGATGCAACGGAAAATGGTTTTAATGATAAGACGCCGAGGACTTGTACTTTATGGTTTTAATTGTTTTATTGCTTTTTATGGTTTATATTATATGTAATGTTTTTGATTGTTTTATTTTTATTTTTGGGGGCATTGATTGCCAACTTAAACCGCATCGAGTCGTCTCCGGGCTGAGAGGGGTGATATACAAATATAGTAAATAAATAAGTTTCACACACTGTCAATACAGAATTAATTACTGTACATCAATGTCAAGTCAGCATCCCCAATCCATTCATGTTTCATAAGGAGAGGGACACTGCAAACCTACTGTCACAAAAACATCATACAGTTGCTGAGCTATTTGCAACGTTTGCCATGACTATGTTTATATTCAGTTCTGAGAGGGTTTGAAATATGTTTGAACCAACTGGTAACAAACACAATCAGCCTCAGAGGATAGGCAACCCTTCTGTGCTCACTAAAATGCCAGCGCTACAAGCAGGCTTGATTAAAGACAAAACATTAATAAACCACATAAAGAATGTGACATGAACACCCTGTGTGCTCATAATTCTTTTTTCTTGTTTTGAACTGCATGTTCTCTCTGTTTCTGTGCCCATAAGCAGTCTGATTGAATTGACTTTTTAAAAACCCACAAAAAGTCCATCAAAGCAAGTAAATACTTTATGGTCATACATATAAAACAGTGGTGAAACAGCATGGGATACTTTTAGTAGACCATTCCAATGATGCAGATGCAAATCATTTGTTATTTACATAGACACAAATAAAATCTGTGGTCACTGGTGACGTCTAGGACATTGGGACAGGGAACCCATTCCAGAATGACAATCTTTGGGAGAGGGATCTGTTCCTCTGCCCTCCCAGGCACATCTGGTACATACAAAAGAGGGGCCCCTCTTGAAAGCTGCTCTTAAGCTATGGATCTGACTCACAAGGCCTTGCTTGGCACCCTCTTTACTCTTTTTTGATTAAAAGGTAAAAGACCTTTCTATTCAAGCAGGCCTTCACCCTTTAACTCAGGGGTTCTCAGCCTGTGTGTCCCCAGGTGTTTTGGCCTACAACTCCCAGAAATCCCAGCCAGTTTACTAGCTGTTAGGATTTCTGGGAGTTGAAGGCCAAAATATCTGGGGACCTACAGGTTGAGAAAGAGGTGCTATAGGTATGCTGTATTTATTTATTTATTTATTTACATCATTTATTTATTTATTTACATCATTTATATTCCGCCCATCTCACCCTGCAGGGGACTCGGGGCGGAATACAATGCACATATACAGGCAAACATTCAATGCCATTTGACATACAACATACAGTATATAGACAGACATAGGGGCTATTTAACATTCCAGCTTCTGGCCACCAGGAGAAGCTGTCACATTCCTTCATTCTTTTTTGTGTATTTCCTGGAGATTTTTATGGCCTCATAAATCAGCTAAATTTAGCCTCCCCACACAAAGTGGTCCCTAAATTTCTTACTTGACAGATGCAACTGTCTTTCGGGTTGCAAAGGTCGACAACGAGCTACACAATGGGCCGAAAGCTCACCCTGCCCCGGGCAAGCCTCAAACTCATGACCTTCTGGTCAGTAGAGATCTTATGCAGCTGACACCCAGCCAGCTGAGTCACATTCCCGGTAATAATTGTATTTTATTTATTGTTTCCAATAGTTTGAAATTAATATCTGAAAATATTTTGGTTTCATTATTTCATGCATTTTAACATTTGTATCTCATATTGGTTTTGTGATATATATATATATAATATAAATCTATTAAAAAGTCATGGAGTTCCATTTTGGGAAAAAGGGCATGCCAGATGCATAGAAAAGTATTCTCCCAGGAATCCTGGTTTTTCCACTTTTGAAGGGGAATAGGCACTTGTTTTGAAATATTTTTTCTTACACCATAGAATGCCTTTCAAAATGCTCAAAGGGGTGGCTTGTTAAAACTTTTGGAGCCAAACCAAGAGGATTTAACATCTGCCTTTTTCTAGTGAACAGTATCTACTCTTAAAGACTGACATGTTTTATTTTGCAAAAGCTTTTCTGCAGGCCACTCTATCAGTTGCATGAAAGATTACCTCAGTTGTCAGATATTTATGCATATAATTGGTTTATTTATGATGTCAGAAGTGATTTGAGAGTAGAGGTAAAATGTATTTAAAAACACAAAGTTTAAACTTGGTATTATGCTAAATGTCCTGTGACCAGAAGCTTGGTCACTTGGACATTAGAGAAGTCTCCCTGCAGGGTCGTAACACATTCAGGCATCTCCTGGACAACGTGTTTGTAGACAGTTGATTATCTCAAACCAAGAAGTGACTTGCAACATAAACAGTGGAATAAACCCACTACTTCCAGTATTCTGTAGTCCAGACAGTATTCCCACAGTTTTCCAATCTAAATTAGCTTGGAAAACTGGGAATACCAACCTCCTTCCAAAAAGCTCTTTAAAAACCCATGAAAATGGGGTTGCTCTCCCCCCCCCCCTTTCTCCTGGTGCATAATTTCTATGTGCCAGGAGAGCTGTGGCAGCTCTCCAATGTAGGCCGGGTAAGTACTTTTTTAAAGGGGCTTTTTAGGGCTTTTGGGGAGGGGGGTAAAGTGTCCCAGTATTCTCCCAGGCCACTCCTAGAAGGATATCTAGGTTTGCACATCAGCACAAGGCAGCATTTTAGATGGGATTTTAATGGAAAGTGGATGAATAAGGTCAATGCTTTTATGGACAGAACATTGTTTTAATCTGGAATGAATGTGTATGATGCTAATGTAATTGTATTTTAATGTATTTTAATGTATTTTAATGTATTTAATTGTTGAAGGGTTCTGGGGTTTTATATTGTTTCTGTGTGGGCATCGAATTGTGCCTTACTGTAAGCTGCTCTGAGTCCCCCCTCGGGGGTTGAGAAGAGTGGGGTAAAATCCTGAAATAAATAAATATCTGGACACCCACTCCAGAAAGCGCATGCATTCTGGAGTATGTGCGAACAGGGCCCAGTAACATCCACATTTTTTTAACGCAAATGCTCTTGGGATAAAGTTCTGTCGAGAAAGGCCCATAGTTAGTGGGAGAATGTGATTAGTAAGGGGAGATGGAATTGAAATATTTTTTTAAAATCCCAATATTTATTACCTAAATTGACATTTACAAACAATTGGTTGGAATCTGGCATAGATGATCTGCTTAATGTGTACATTTTGGATAAAAGTCAAATAGGTTAAAGAAAGTTAGATTGGTTTTTTTCCTAGTAATACCTATTCTGTATCTTTAATAGAAAAGATTTTCCTCTGTATCTTGCCCTAGGAATGCGATAACAGACACTGTTAGGAGACTCTCTGTGATGAATCCCTAGCTTTTTTCCCCCCATCAGTGAAAAGCTGGTGATCTGTTGACAATACACTTAGAAGCATCTGTGCATGACAAAATGTGAATATTATTATTGATGTTACTGTTTTACATCAACTCTGTTAGGGAGGTTTTCTTAAAGGTAGTGGTGGTCTGAAGTCACATGGTAAGGACCATGACCTACTAAAGATTTAAACATTTAGCACTCTAAACATTACTGTGTACTGGTTCTCTCAGATCACTTGTAACTGTTAAAAAAACCCATATGAAGGTTAAAACCAAGCAGAAGAAAAAAGTTTAACAACCGATGTGCCTATTTTGCATAATCAGGATGCAAATTATAGTGATTTATATAATTAGAATAATTTGCATAATATAATTATCCTTAAGAGTCTGGATTTGAGGAAGTGGAATGCAACAACCCCGAATACTAGAGGACATTGGGTGCATTAGTGGCCAATTTCTTCTTAATGTTTTTGAAAGAAAAACCTTTGGGCCCCTGGGCACATTTGTGGGCCACGGAAATTACCCTGTGGGCTAAATGCAGACTGCAGCTCACCCCTGATTTAAGCTGGTGGCATTTTATGTTGATTATAAGCTGATTGCCATCTCAGTGCTTAATACTTAATTTGTATTAGGCACTGTTCCTGCACAAGGCATTTCTTCTTCCTGCTGTTTCCATGCTCACTGTCCTATTTGTGCTTTGTTTATGCAGATGCTCCTCTGCCTCATCAGTTCTTTGCTCTTTTATAAGTTAATTCATCTAATTCCTAGTCAAACAAGGACACCGAGCTTGGTCAATTATTTAACTTCTCATTAATCTCTTCCAGCAAGGCTCGGTTTTCACCACCAGTTGTTTGCAGTTTCCTGAGAATGAAATACTTTTTTTGGCTGCCTTCATCACTTGTCATATGTGAAGTCAGGGTTCTTGCCTGCTGGTCTTTTGACCTGAAAATAATTGGAGTGAGTTTTTGTATGTGCATGCTTGCAATGCAGGAAAATATCTTTCTCTTAACATGGTGTTCTATTTGATCTTCAGTGCTAGGAAGGAGATGCAAAGAGGTTCATTGCTATTTATATTTCTAACCTGAAAGGCACATTAAGAGTAATTGTGTTGGCACCACTGTACTGAATATTTGCATTTACATGTTCATCAGTTACAAATGCTATAAACAGTGAATGGGTTTTACATCCCCAACAAGGACTCTAAGGGCAAAACTCCATGAAAAAGGAGTTGTAATCCAAAAAGTACTTTTTCCAAGCTTGGCTTTGAATGTTTAGGGAAACAGCTCAAAAACTGTATACAGAGTTCTTCTTTTTATTGTCTTCTAGCTTAGGGACCTAGAGGTGCCCGGGTTATTTGAGAAAGGCATTGTGTGCCAAGGTTGGTCTTTATGTTATTTATGTGGCTCACAGCTGTCTCAGAAAGATAGTGAAAGTACTGCGAGTCCCATTGTACATGGTTCATCCTCCTCCAAAAAGCACCAGGATGTAGAGTGGGTCAAGGGGGCTCTGTGTGCCTAGTTTGGTCTTTATCAGTCATTGGATGAGGGTCGCAGCCATCTCAGGAAGTGAGTGAAGGTACTTCAAGTCCCATCATTCATGGTCCATCCTCCTCCAAACTGCACCAGGATGTAGAGTGGGTCATGGGGGCTCTGTGTTCCAAGTTTGGTCTTGATCAGTCTTTGGATGAGAATCGCAGTGATCTCATGAAGTGAGTGGAGGTACTTCAAGTCCCATTATCCATGGTCTGCCCTCCTCCAAACTGCAGTAGGATGTAGAGTGGGCCATGGGGGCTCTGTGTGCCAAGTTTGGTCTTTATCGGTCTTTGTTGGGGGGCCACAGTGGTCTGTAGGAACTAAAGGGTTTGAAAGGACTACAAATCCCATCATCCTTTGTCTGTCCTCCCCCAAATCTCACCAGGATGTAAAGGGGTCATGGGGGTTATGTGTGCTAAATTTGGTCCAGGTCCATCACCTGTGCCGGTCGCAGTGGCTTGTGAAAGTGGCAGCCAATCAGAAAGCTGCCACATACATACACCACCCTCTAGATCAGTGTTTCCCAACCTTTTTTGAGCCGTGGCACACTTTTAACATTAAAAAAATCCGGGGGCACACCATCAAGATGACACAAAATGACACTCTAACACAGTAAAGAACGGCTGGGGAATGGTGACCTGTGGGAGTGCCGAAGCCAGGGAGGGAGGAGCCAGGCCATGCCATGCCCCGCCCCTTCCCGGCTTCAGTTCTCCCATAACCGCGCCAGCCTTGAGGGCGCAGTGCCAAGCCAGCATTGTGCTGGCTCTGCCACCGCTGGCTTGGCACTGCCCCCTCAAGGCTGGCGAAGCTGTGGAGTGCTAAAGCCGGGGAGGGGGTGGAGCCAGGCCGCACCATGCCCTGCCCTGCCCCCTCCCCGTGGCTTCAGTTCTCCCATAACTTCGCCAGCTTTGAGAGGGCAGTACCAACCCAGCATTGTGCTGGCTCTGCCACCGCTGGCTTGGCACTGCCCCCTCAAGGCTGGCAAAGCTGTGGGAGTGCTGAGGCTGGGGGAAGGGGTGGAGCCAGGCTGCATCATGCCCCCCCTCCCCCCTGGCTTCAGCTCTCCCACAGAGGAGGAGCATGAGCGGTGGACGGGCTTCAGTAGGCAGGGCTCCTTCGCGCGGCTTCAACAAGCAAGGGCCGAGAGTCATGGCGGATTGGAGGCTGGTTGGGGAAACGGCCGAAGGAGGCAGCGCCCCGGTCCCTTCTTTTTCTTCGCCGCCACCTGGCCCTTCCTCCTCCTCTCCCAAGCAGCAGGAGTTTGGCAGGAAGAGGGGGGAAGGAAGGGGGGCAGAGAGCTTTTCTCGTGGCACACCTGATGATTGCTCACGGCACACTAGTGTGCTACGGCACACTGGTTGAGAAACACTGCTCTAGATGAATACAAACATTATCTTTTATTATATTTTGATATAGATAGATATAGATATATAGATTAGGAGCATTCCTATCTGTACAAATATTCAAAAAGGTATAATGTTTTATTTTTGTTTCATGTTTTCACTACTGTTGTATCTCAAATTCAGCCATGCTTCTAGTTCTGAAGGACAAACACCAGAGCAGAAATGATTGCCCATGGCTACTGACTGTGACCAGGCAATGAAGTCTGACTGAGCCTTCGCTTTGTCCATTCGGCTCACCAGTGGCTTAGCCTAAAGAACTGTGATCTGTGTTTCAAAGGACAATGATGTCACGGTGCTCCAAAGTCATATGAAGTTCCACTTCAATCTGCAACTTTTGCTCTTTCATAAACATTGAAACAATGGTGGCCAGTTCTGCTATAAGGTAGTATAGGGCAGCTATCTCAGGTTACAGAAGCTATGGAATGGCATTATCTGCTCACCAGATGCTACTCCTAATGCCTTGTTTATTCTCCCCCACTCTAATCTATTTCTGTATCAGATGTGCTAGCCTGCTTTCTTTGAACAGCAATGTATATCCCCTTCCCAGTGTTGAAATCTATTGCCAATCTCAACAACTTGTGTATTCACGATGGAAAGAGATATTTATTACTCTTTGCACCAAGCATATTAAGATATCTGTGTTTCTCTATGCACAATTACAGCATTTTTTTTTAAAAAAAGAGTTTAAGCTACATGTTTGTATTAAAGCATTTCTAACAGTTGGGAGAATGTTTTCATTGGGGAACATGAGAGATTCTTGTTTTTCACAGTCAGAAGGCAAGCAAGAACCTGTCCCATACCAATCCCATAAGATATAGAAGATATAATAATAATAATAATACACTTACTTAATTTATATTCTGCTTTATCTCCCCAGAAGGACTTAAAGCAGATTACATATACAGATATAAGGCAAATATTCAATGCCTTATATAGTGAACAACAACGACATACAATACACAGACAAAGATAAAGGCCTTCCCCTTTTAATCTTCAGCATCTGCAGGCGATGCTCAACTCCGGCCACGGGGAGGTGCTCTTGTTCCATTTTTCCATACCTGTTGTCCTTAGACATCTCCAATCGTGTTGCCGGCATGTCTGCATGGGCTGCCCTTTTTACCTTCCCGCCAAGGTGGTACCTATTGATCTACTTGCATTGCATGCTTTGAAACTGCTAGGTTGACAGAAGCTAGGGCTATCAATCAGGAGGTCACCCCACTCACAGCTTTGAACTGCTAACCCTCCAATCAGCAGCTTTTCTGCAGCTAGCGGTTTAACTCACAGTTAATCTTTTCTCTTAAAAAATAATATAAATGTAAGTTGGTTTTGTGTACACAATCTATTCTAGAGGTTTCATAACATTACATGGCAAGAAATTATGTAGCATGTGCTCTCAAAAATGGAGGAGAAAGAAAACTGCACATTACAAAACAGAGGAAGAAAAAACTCAATATGTGCATTACATGTCTCTGTACAGCAATCTTGCATTTCAAAATCTGTAGTCAATTGAGCAGCTTGACTCAATACTTCTAGTTTACATGAGCAAAATGATGCCACAAATTAGAACAACTTTCATGCTTGTAGCCTTTGGTTGTCAAACTAGCCAATGATTTTTTTCCTGATGTGACCATGTATCCCACAGAAATGACAAATCTTATAACTTTTCTTTTGAAATCTTTGCACTGTTGTTTTTAGACCTATGCTATTTTCAGAAGGTAAAGAAGATAGGCTGTTTTACCTCATCCTTTCAATAGAATTTGCCTTTAAGTGTGAAATTACATTGTACAAAATAAGTGGGTTTTGCCCTGAATTAGTATTTTTCATAATTAATACAGAATTCCCATAACTTTTGTGAATTTCTCCAAATATTATGGCTATTCCTGTCTTCTCATTTATATTCTCACACACTGAACTTAATTGATCAATTAAAGATGTTGTAGAACATCATCCAGACTTTCTTTATTTTAGCTGTGAACAGCGTGTGATATATCAACATGCTTTCACCAAAATAACTCTTGCTGTGGATTTTCTCCAGATGTGGACGTGTGGCCATTGCAATCAAAGCTCTCACCCATCTGTCAATTTCTGTCCATGCTTCATACTCATCACCATCAGCTTGGGGTGGATCTTGTTGAAGGACCTTGGTTTGCTTTGCATCCAGAAGTCATCTTCCAAGTTGGATAGTTAGACCCACGTTTTGCATCTTTTCAAAAAATAAAAATGCGCCAAAAATCCAAAAGCTCAAAAAAACTCAACTTTTTAAAAGATGCCTCTCTCTTTTTTTCAGCTTTTCTATTTTTTTCCATGCTCTTTCTTTCAGCACACACACAGTCTGGGCACATAGACTGAAAACTACCCAAAAATATAACAGAGCATCCAAAATATAAACAGGATACGTAGAGTCGAGCATTTAGTTCACAGCAAGCAAAGCATGAAGTGCTCTGTAATGTCCCTGTAAAGAATTTAGAGCTTAGGAAGCAAAAATGCGGAGTTCAATCTTAAAAATCCCAAAAAATTATTTACAATTAAAAACAACTGCATTTATTAATGGTGAAGCTACTCTAACACCCATCTCTTTTAAGGTTAAAGATAGAGGGAAAAACACCAATCACAGCAGCCGTCCTGACACACATGCAGAGAGAGGTCTCAATGCACAGCATACTAAAATGTAAAAAGCAGAAGTCAAAGACAAAAGGCAAAATATCCTTTCTACACAAGCAATCAGAATGAAAGCAGAAACAGAGAGGAGAGGAGAACTAGATACACTCCAACTGTCATTCAGGAGACAGTGCAGAAGGGATT
This sequence comes from Anolis apletophallus, assembly GCA_030556195.1. Lineage (NCBI taxonomy): Eukaryota > Metazoa > Chordata > Lepidosauria > Squamata > Anolidae > Anolis > Anolis apletophallus. The sequence continues at coordinate 62,470,843 of JARBWK010000008.1, read as the reverse complement.
CCAATCAGCCTATTCCTAAACTAACTAACTTCCTCATTGAGTACTAGAGATTTGGGCAGTGTGAGGTTGAATCCCAACAAGAGTCACATTGAAGGACCTTGAGATTCCTGGAGAGAACACATAAGCAAAATCCCTGAATAAACAAACCTGCAAATGTAGAGGGCCCACTGAATACCTTTACCTCTAATATCGCTGAAGTTCAACAATGTATGCCCTTCTTCCATCCCTGTAACACAAAGCATGGCCACAATAATTATGACATATGCATCTTTATCTTAAAGATTTTTCTTATATACTGATTAGAAATGAATACATATGTAAGGCTGCTGATAATCCCAGTATACCAATGTCAGCCACAGAAGAGGAGAAACACCCACTGTGTGTAAAGATGTGTAACAGTCCATAAGGAGAAATCATGATTCATTTCTCTATATGTACGTATAAAAAAAATCTAAATACATTACTCCTACTTGGCCCATTTAAAAACAGGTTAAATTGATAAATGGGCAGGCTAAATTGTGCATTTCAAAAGTACGAAGTTCAAACATGCTGCTATTTTATGATTTTTTAAATGTCGTTTTAATAAACAGAGGTTAACATATTTTATAGGACCACCGAGGAGGCAAAATATCAAAAGGGCAGGATTCCTCTCTAATGAAAGCCAATGAAGCTTCGGTTTAATTTATGTACCAATTAAAGTGGTGCCCCTTGCTGATCGCTGTAATCTTTTTAAAGCTAGGTAAGCAAAAAGGTGGCATTAATGATCACAATGATGACTCGGGGATTTTGGACTGACAGCAAATGAGCAGAATCATTAGCCTGAAACAGCACAACCCAGTGCTTTCCAAATTGGTTCCCATTCATTTCTCTTTCTTTTGCTGACACTGGGTATCAGACCAACAGTAGTTACACATCCTGCTTCAGCTGAAAATCTTCTGAAAAGAAACACACACAAAGGTGAAAAATGACATTGCTGTCAACTGATTGCAGAATGTAAGAAATAGGCCAGAATTCTGTTTGAAAAATAAAACTTAGGTTTACACTTTTTTTACTTTTACATTAAAACTCCCCAATAAAGACTGTGAGGAAGCCAGCATGGTGTAGTGGCTTGAGCACCAGACTACAACTGGAGGAAAGAGTTATCATTCAATTAAATGATAATTTAATTGTATTTTTATTTTATTTTAACTGTATTTTAATTTGGTAGTCATGACACAAATATTTATTTTTTTATGTTTTGTATTTTTCATGTTTTTAAATTTTAGCGGGTTGTATCATGTTATTTTTAGCCACCTTGAGTCCTTATGGGGAAAAAGTCAGGAGAGAAATAAAGCATATTGTCCTTGTCGTCGTCATCATCACCACCACCACCATCATCAGTGTTGGTATCCCTGCTTGGCCAAGAAACATTATTTCAGCCTCAAATAAAGGCAAACCCAATCTGAACAAATCTTGCCACAAAAACCTGTTGATAACTTCTTGAATATTTGGCCACTGTATGCTTTTTATCTACTGCAATTAAGGAGGAGCTGTCCAGACAATGTTCTGGATAGTTCCAAATTAATTCGCTACAAACCAGGAAAACTTTGGTTTGTAGCAAATTAATTAGATAGTGGGTTTATTCCATGCCTGGGGTAAACCCACTATTTCCAGTTCTGGACTGCAGAATACTACAGTCCAGACAGCATTCCCACAGTTTACCAGGCTAAATAAGCCTTGATGTTTAGGAGTTGTAGATACTGGGATTTATACCTTCAATCAAAGAGCACTCTGAACCAAGCCCACAATAGATCTTCACCAAACTTAGCACACTACCTACATGAACAACATTGAATACTGTGGGGGTGGGGGTTGGGAGATTCTTCTCAGCACAATGTTGAATAGAAATCAGAGGACTAAGATGAGACAATGGAAGGTTAGAAAATCCCACATTTGTCCGCAGCAGTGGGATTGCTTGAGAGGCATCCTCATAGCTGGTGCTGCTATTGATGGGCTTAATGAAGTCTAACCCCCATAACTGGTGGGATAAGGGTTGAAAAACCCCAACATTTGGTGGCAGTTTGATAGAATATAAGATAAAAATCCTAAATTTGGTGTTACTATGGTGAGGCATAAGCCAAATTCCATGGGAAAAATAAAAAAGACTGCTTTTAAACAGGATAAATGGGATTATTAAAAGTGAGGGAGAACATATGTTGCAAAGACATTTTAAAAGTTCTTCAAGTTTTAAAAATACAAAACTGATTTGTTACAATCAGTTACAAGAAGCTTTCAAAAACAGGCAGCGTTAAATATGTCAATCCCCCAAAAGCCCACAAAAAGAACCAGACAGCTTTCCCCATAGAAGTTCCTTTAAAAGTTCCTTTCAGGATTTTTTGATTTATTTAGTATGCAGTTATATTAGACACCAGGCTAGATCACGTCACGTAGATGGTTTCAATTACCTTAACACATCTCTGCTTCTGCCAGAGATGAAGGCAGAACAGATGCCAACCTGTTCTTCAGCATTTCCTTCTAATAAGGCAGGAATCCAAAATGATAGGCTGGGGCTGTCAGATCAAAAAGTCAAAATGAATCAGGATGGAACAGCAATATATATACAAAAAGAATATTGCAATTTTAAAATGAGGACATTTGTAAGAAAAATATCTTATCTATAAACATGTGGCCATGGGCAACCTTCACTGCACACATCCATGCAGCTATGTATACTGGCAGCTAGCAATGCAAATATCTCAATACAATCTTTTCTAAAGAGTAAAGTGGAAACTGATTGAAAAAGGAAATGACAACAAGATACTTTCTCTGTTTTTATCTGTATGTGTTAAAAGCAAACCAATTTGATGGCAAGAACCACCTCTGCAATCCCATCCAGGTGGTTGAAATCTTCCACTTGACTTCAAACAGTGCATACTGAAAGCAGCCAGATGTTCACAGATTTTCCCCAAGGAATGTATGTAGGAAGTATTTTTCCTTCCATCTTTCTTCCCGCTTACAAGCCAATGGACAAGCCAGAAAAATAGCCTTGCCCTTGAGAAATTCAGAAGCAATATGTTGCTTGATTCACATATTGAAGAAACATGTATGTGCAGTATAAATTCATATTGTAAACATGGGCAACTCATTCAGAGTCCGGCATAGGAAAAAATGAGCAGGAAGACCACCAACCTGAAGCTTGGTATTTCATAATGTCTGCTGTGAGTGCGGGCTAAAAATATCAATAAATTATCTTTGACATGAGTTGAACAGTTTGGATTTTTTAAAAATTCAATCAATTATATTTAAATGGCATTTTTAATGTTTTGTTTGTTTTATGTAAAAATAAATCAGTGAGATGCAGCTTTATTTGTGTTAGGTTTCTACACAAACAAGAAAACCTGACAAAACTGCCAAAATGGGAAGAGATTTCAATAAAGTATCTGCTCAACAAGGATATTTTTCTAGGACCAACCCTGAATTCATCTGAAAAACCGATATTTTCTTGTTCCTAGCACGTCTCCTTTTTATGCTGTGGTGAGGGGTATCATGAGTGGTTGTGTGTGTACGTAGAAAAGTTTAGACTACAAATCTCCTTCCTTGTCCTTAACCATACTAACGGATTTATGGCCCAACATCTAGTAAGCTGCTATCATAAACACATGTAGTAAGCCCCTACAGAACACTGGGATTTATATTCAACCAAGAGGTTTCATACACGTGCCACCTATTATCTGTGTTGAAGCTAAGACATATAATGCATTATGTGACTAGGCAGTTATTTTGGGGACATGAGAACAAACTATAGTCATTTGTTTGAACTTGAGTATTTGGCCACTGTATGCTTTTTATGTACGTGTTTTGGCTTCCACATTGGCATTGCCTGCTTCCCTACTGTTCATGATATTGAAATTTAGATGCTTCTCATCTTTTCAGGCAGAATTCAAAGTTCAAATGAGCACTTGACTCTTTGTCTTCAAAGCTGTCTTTTCCCCCCTGAGATTTCCCTTCGGCTCATCTGCCAGGATGGGTGTCCTGCTTGATGTTGCCCAGCATTTGAGGTCACACAGATCCCAACAAATGGGATTTGTATAAATCCCTGCCCTTTCTTTTTGCATTTTCCTAATACAGGATCCCATGCCTTTTATTAAACTTGACATTTCCAAGAAGCTACATCTGTTCCTTGCAGAAATCAATCACTGTATAATATACTAAATACAGGCCTTACAAGTGATGTTATTTTTTAGTATGATAACTTCACAATTGTCATGCAACTGCTGCACAAAATATATAGGCATTACTCTAAATGTAGTACTATGTCACTTGGAAACAAAGAACATGAATTTGTGCAATTTAAAGCCAAAATAGACCTTTCTAAAAAGACAGAATTTTGGTTAATTTTCTAAATTTTAGAAGATTTAAAAAAACATAGAGTGGTTCTGGAGCTGTTATTTTGCTGTTGTATCTTCGGAACCTCGGAAGCCTCCCATAGTCAGTTTCATTTTCAGCACAAGAAAGCAAAGCAAAGCCTAAAAGGCTGCCATTCCTCTTTAAATTGATGGCCTCTTACCATTAGGAGAGGAAAGCAGCAGGGAGAAAGTAGAGTTAGCTAGGAAAGGGACTGAGAAAGCACAGCATTCTGGGAAATGTAGTTTGGGAAGGCGAGGAGTCCTATGCCAGAAAATTCAAACGGTCCTCCTCTAAACTACATTTCCCAGAATTCTGCTCAGCACCAGAAAGCCCCAAGCATGATAGGGGAGAGATTTGTCCCTCTGTAGCAGCAGCCAACCAGAGTTCCAATCAATTGTTGAAGCTGCAATGAGGAGGATTGACTGATACTTCTAGTAAGTAAATCTCTGTGCTGGATTGAGAAGAAATCCCTAAATGGAAGTTCGATTTGTTAATATGAGAGACATTCAGTGAGATAGCTGTTGTGGCTTAAAAAAAATTTTTTTTGTCAAAACTTTTAAAAATGCTCTAAAATTAGTAGATGTATAAATATTTCTGAAAATTAGGGGGAAATGATCCCCTGTTATCGTGTGTCATTGTATACAAAATTCAAGGAGATAGCTCTTATAGTCTTTTTAAAGTTGTTTATAAAAACTTTGAAAATGTCTCAGTGGATAAGTGAAATGTTCTGAAACTTGATGGGTTAGCAATAGTAAATTTGTTCTATCACTATAGCAAGTTTCACCCCAAATAGCTGTAAAAAAAATGAGGGAGAAAGGAGTCCCTGAAATTTGTTTTCTTGCACAATTGCTATAACAAAAAAGTAATGCATTTTCATTACTCTTGTTATAATAATGAAATTTTCACCAACAATACTTTAGAAACACTTTAGAAACAGAATGCTGGCACCCCCTAATTTAGTAATGAGTTTTGAAACATTTTTCCATCAATCACACAATTAATTAACCATTTATTATTTCTAATCTGTTTTAAAACTTATATGTTTTAAAACATGGCTTCCCTATTGAGACAAAAGCTGCATATGAAATAGATGGATAGATAGATGATAGATTGATAGATCCCAAGGTGTGCTGTGGATACCTGAAAGTTTGGATATTAGTAAACGCTGTATTTGGCTATATGTGATAGAAACATACCATAGAATTGCACTAGAGAGGCCTAGGAGAAAATAGTTTTGGAGCATGGGTGAGTGAAACTATGCATATCGAATCAATTGATAAGTTGTGTGTGTGTATGAGTCATGCTGTAGATAGATAGAAAAGCATGGTGTTAGTATATTTTCATCAAATACACAAACTAGAACAAATATGGAGAAGATAACTCTTTTCTCCCATGTGGATAAGAAAAAAGGTAGGTTGACTATGGATAATCCTGTACTTCAGGGGTCAGGAACCTTTTTGACTTAGAGGGCCATGAAAGCTAAATATTTGAAAATTTATTTCAGGGGGAGCTATATTAATATATATATATATATATATATATATATATATATATAAAGACTGAATTCAACTAAATGTGGGGTACTAGACAACTTTTAGCCCTTTGGAGGCTTTGAAACAGAGGCTGGATGGACATCTGTTGGGATGATTTGAATGCGCTTTTCCTGCTTCCTGGCAGGGTTTTTCTGTATTAAAGCTGAAGGGGGTTGGACAGGATGACCCTTGAGGTCCCTCCCAACTCTTACTATTATTGAGGCTGGATTGCCACTTGCTGGGGTTTTATTGTGTCTTTAATATTAATATTAATAATAACAATTCATTTTACAAAAAAAAATCCCAACGAAGATCTCAGCAAAGCTTTGTAAGGGAGGGAGAGGGAAGGAAGGAAGGGCAAACACCAGGCATGGGCAAACTTGGGCCCTCCAGGTGTTTTGGGAGTTGTGGGATTGAGGTCCAAAACACCTGGAGGGCCAAAGTTTGTCCATTCCTGCTATAACAGCCTGCCTCGCAATAAGACCCTCCCCACCCGACCCTTCCCAGTAGATGGGTGTGCAGCTGGCTGCCTCCCTCTCTTCTCACTAGTGGCAACTAAATGCTTATATTAAACAAACAGTCAGAACATCCTTGATCTGAAGCAAGGATTTGTACTAGGAGGGAAGACCCATCAAATATGTTTTGTAGTCCTTTTGGAACCAAATACACCCAAAATTAAGCATGGTACTCTGTAACCATGTTTTTCTTCAATTAACACCTCCCACCCAGCATAGCTGTAAATGTCAAAGGAAGAGTAATTGGGGGTGGTGGGCTCAACATATTTACCTCTGGCCTTGGGTACAAAGGCCCTGTGTGAGACAGAGAGAGAGAGAAAGAAAGAAAAAGAGAAATTGGGGAAATGACCAGATAAAAGTGTTAAGCAGCTCTCCACTCTGCTCACACCTGAAATATCTTGCAGATTTTTTTTCTTTTATATTGAAGGGAAAAAATCTTATTTAACTACAGTATAGAATATTTATTTTAATTTACAATAAGGAGAGTCAAAATGCCTAACTTTGTCCGCTAAGTACAAATCTGCCGAGAAAACATTCCTTGCTCCTTTTCTGTCCATTGAAATACTAGATTATCACATTCATATTGAAAATATTTGACTTAACAATTGGGAATAGGTCAGTTCTTTCAGCATGTTTTAGTTTTGCTGCTAATACGTATACACCTTGGGATATTGACTTTGCTGTTTGGTGCTTGCAATTATTCCTGTCACATTTGTCAGAAACCTACTACACAGTGGGTGTGGAACTGTCAAATACCTCATTTCAGTGGTGCCTTAGAAAACAAATTGCAATTTAGAAGAAAATCATAGTTTTCATATTGAAAAATGTTTTCTTAGCCTAGCTGTTTTGGGACCAACATTTTTTCTCTAAAGTGCCAATGGCCTGTGCCGTATTTGTGTGGAGTGGCTACACCCCCTCCCCTCCCTCCCTCCCTCCCTCTCCTTCCTTCTCCTTCCTCCCTTCCTGAAAAGTCAGCAGAGACCAGCAACTGGTGGTTCATAGACTAGGACCAGCCCACCACTTTGAGCAGCACTTGCCTAATTCACCCATTCAGCAAGGTGACAGAGAAACAAACTTTCATCTGGATTAGTCTTTTATATGCTCTAAAGTCAAAGGGCAAGCTACATATATTTAAAAATGAAAACTTGCAATGTATTAGCATCCCAACAATAAAAGACTAATACTGGTGTCTGGAATTTTCAAAGACTATTAAGCAGGCAACACCCAAGATAAACCTGTAATGGAATATGGGAGAAGTCTATGATGCGTTTAAAAACAATAATCGGTGAGACAGCTGCAGCTGTCTTTAGTCAAGAACTTTGAGAAGTAGTAATTTGAGTCTTCATGAGATAAAAATATGCCAGTAATGTAAGTATAGAGCCTATCTATAACCTTACAATCATCCAACTCTAAAGCTATTTGTGGAATTTAAATCAGCAGAGACGATGATGTAGAGAGCAGCTACATCTTCTAGAACTGTCCTGCTTTATTAAATACAAACTGTCCCTGGCTCAGGGAATCTTCTTATCATGCTTTAGAAGAGTAAAAAGGCACTTGTCTTATTGTGCTACCATTAAAATGATTCCTATGGGACAGGTGATAGCAGAGAGCTCACCAGTGTTGCTTTGCAGAATGGTTCGCGATTTTGGATAGTATTTCTGTCATCATGGCATGTGTCCTTTATTCATGGCCAATCCAATCACATGTGTCCCTTACTCGTGGCTGACCCAAACTTGACTTGAAAACTCCACCTCAGGCAGCAAATGCAGAGAGGTAAGAAAAGCTGGTTTTTGGCTTCACCTCCTGAACCCTTCTGGCTTTGTTTGAAGACAAAGCGGTGTGTCACAAGGCCTACCTTGTTTCCTTAAAATGCCCTCAGCTACAATGTGAGAGTGCCATTATTATTATATACTTAGCAGTCTAGTTAATTTCTTTGTGTAAGATGAGGGAAGAGGTTGTCTCAGCTTCACTTTAGGGAGCTAAAAGTCTCAGGTAGTCCCCATCCAGATTACAAGAGTAAACCATAAGGTAAATGTAAAGGTTTTCCCTTGACATGAAGTCCAGTCATGTCTGACTCTGGGGTGTGGTGCTCATCTTTATTTCTAAACTGAAGAGCTGGCGTTGTCCGTAGACACCTCTAAGGTCATGTAGCCGGTATGACTGCATGAGCGCTGTTACCTTCCCACCGGAGTGGTACCTATTGATCTACTCACATTTTGTATGTTTTTGAACTGTTAGGTTGGCAGAAGCTGGAGCTGACAGCGGAGCTCACTCCGCTTCCTGTATTTGAACCTGTGACCTTTCGGTCAACAAACCCAGGCAGGATTTTCCCCGGGTACTGGTTGTGGGGGGTCGGGAGCAGGTGAGGGTTTTGCCCTCCTTTCTGCTAGAGATCCCTGTGTACAACTAGTGGGCCACTGTGTGACACAGAATGCTGGACTAGATGGGCTGAGGCCCGATTCAGCATGGCTCTTCTTATGTTCTTATGTTCTAAACCCATTAGCTCAGCCATGTAACCCACTGCGCCACCATGGGCAGCAGAAAGACATAGTTAAAGGTTAACATTCCAGACGATGGACATAATGTTCACCTTGAACAACTTTATGATCATCTTACGAGAGTCCTAGTCCAAAACTAAAGCAAAACAAAAGTTTACCCTCTTTTCCAAGCTCCTCCAGAGATCTATCAGTATGTACATTTTGCTGCAGCACATTTGTACTATTTATTTATTTATTTATTTTTGTACCCCGACCTTCTCACCTCCATGGAGGGACTCAGACCGGCTTACAGCAAAATTCAATGCTATACAAATTTTAAACATCTTAAAACAGCATATTAAAATACATAAAAACAGAAATACATAAAAACCACATTGCCATTAAAGCCACATTCAACTCGGTCTATAAAAGTGGTCACTCATTTCAGATTGAAATCAATCTCAGTTTATTCTGAGAAAGCTTCGTTCCACATCCAAGTCTTCACCCGCCTCCTGAAGGACAACAGGGAGGGGGCAGATCTAACATCGCTTGGGAGGGAGTTCCACAGCTGAGGGGCCACAACAGAGAAGGCCCTGTCTCTCGTCTCCACCAGACGCACTTGCGAAGATGGCGGGATCGAGAGCAGGGCCTCTCTGAAGGATCTTAATGTCTTTGATGGTTCATAGGAGAGAATTCGTTCGGACAAGTAAACTGGGCCGGAACCGTATAGGGTTTTGAAGTGTGCTCAGAAACTAATTGGCAGCCAGTGGAACTGGCACAACAAGGGAGTTGTATGCTCCCTGTACCCTGCTCCTGTTAGTAACCTGGCTGCCAAGCATTAGACTAATTGCAGTTTCCGAGCAGTCTTCAGAGGCAACCCCATGTAGTTGCCTATTCGGGATGTAACCAGAGCATGGACTACCGTGGCCAAGTCGGACTTCCCAAGGTACGGGTGCAGCTGGTGCACAAGCTTTAGCTGTGCAAAAGCTCTCCCGGCCACCGCCGAGACCTGGGGTTCCAGGCTCAGCAATGAGTCCAGGATCACTCCCAAACTGCGAACCTGTGCCCTCAGGGGGAGTGTAACCCCATCAAGCTACAAACATCACAGATGAATATGGAGACTATTTTGTAATCTTCTTTCTCAGCATCACTTGGGGGGGGGGGGGAGCTGGCCAATCTAGTTTAGAATACTTCTTGAGGAGACCTTCAAAAACAGTACAGATCCAAAAAGGGATCAATGGAGCTAATATCTTGTTTTTGGTTTGTCTGGAAATGGGTGCTTGGTGCCTGCTATTCAGAAACCATTTTAAGTGAATGTATTGATTGTAATAATGACACCTTTGATAGAGAGTGGTGGCATCTTCTGGCTACAGAAAGAGGTGACTGGCTCAGGAAGAAACAGTGAGCAAACTGAGAGTATCTACTCGTATGATATCTCTGAGTGGGAAAATAATGGATTAGACAACACAAAGAGGTAACACACCAGAGAACGTTGTCAATATCAATCTTTACTGCCACCTGTAGGCGCACAATTGCTTGTGCAAGATAGTACATCACTGTCTTTTCCAACACTTCTGTCAGCATGAGTTACAAGAAATATGCAGAAAGCAATGCAACCTAGTGGAAGCTTTCAGAGATCTTGGGTAGGGATTAAGCCTGTGCATTATTGACAAACTCTAGCCAAAGGAAGGAATTACAGCAAAGACTCCTGTAAGACTGGAAATGAACAGACATAAAGTGAGAAGGATTTCTTTTGTGTTTAACTTGAAGCTCAGGATACTCCCAATGGATATAAGTACAAAATAGAAAGGGAAATGCCATTTAGAATTAAGCAACAAGAGGCAAACATAATTTTCTTGGCCTCAGGTAAGTGGGTTTTACAGATGGGAAAGCAAGCCGTTTCACATTCCTCCACATTCAGATTTTGTTAGCTCTTTCCATCCTCATTCTTCAATATGATGAAATTTGTGAGTGTTGGGTGAATTCTTCACAAATGAGTCCAATAATATCTCCCACATTTGCACCAGTCAAAACGAATGGGTGCCATTATTCTTAAAATAGTTGTTGTACTGTTTCCCTGAGAGGTTTTTAAATTGTAGAGGCTCTTAGGGAAAAAAACCTGGCAACTTCACTCCTGGCATGGTTCAATACACAGGGAGTGAAACTGACACTTTTAACAACTTCTCATTGAAGGTACTCAGATAAATTTGTCAGTTTCCATTTCTCTCATATTCAAATTTGGTCAGAGCAGTAAGGGAATGGTAATTTCTTGCTTCCAGTCCCAGTCACATAGATTTGGAGAGTAGCCACTCCTTTTGGAAGATTTATGAATCATGCCTGAAAGGATTTACAAGCTAAATACAAAGAACATACTGCTAAGAACTTGTCCTGATTCATTGACAGTGAGCTGTGAGCTACACTTAAGTATTTGCAATCTTAACTTAAACAGGACTTTGAGATAGTGAAATATTTCCTATACTTTGGGTCAGTCATTAATTTAAAAAGGGGGGCGGGCTGCAGTCAAAAAATCAGAAGACCAGACCTTGGAAGGGCAACTATGGTGTAGCTGAACAAGATTGTCAAGGTTAAAGATTTATCATTGAATGCTAACGTCAGGATTGTTTGTGGCATCGTATTTCCAATGTCTATGTATGGTTGTAAAAGCTGGACAGTGAATAAAACTGACAGAAAAAGAAGCAACACATTTGCAAGAGGAGTACATTACTTACTTCATAGTGATGGTTTTAGGACTTGGTGGTAGTGGAGAGGTAGCCTTGGAGATGTCCATGGGGCCAGGTAGGTTCTGGCATCTATATGAAAAGCAGAGAGCTTTTGAACTTCTGGTTTGAAATCATTGGCTAGCTGAACCTAGCCAGGGAACAGATGTTATTTTCACTTCGATTAAGTGCTGGCCTATTATTTATCCAATGCCAACTGAGGAGTTCCGGCACTTTCTGTCTGGACTTTGACTCACCCTGTGATCTGGGAGTAAAAAAAGCTGAGGCTATCGCCTTTGTTCTTTATCACAACTTTTGGGGACAGTTGGCATGGGTCATGAATCTGGGAAGTATGTTTTTCAGGGTTTGCTGGAAAAGGGTTAGAATAGATGGTCTGCTACTGGAGACTCAGGGGAAATGGGCTTGCACTGGACAGGACAGAAGCTATCTCCAGAGTCCCCTGGTGGCAGTGGAACCACCAAGAGTCACAGTAACCTGCAGAGTTCCTCTCCTGTCAGGTTAGGCTCCAATCAACAGGTGGATTGGTCTTGCCCATTACAGATGCATAGACTCAATCAAAGAAGCCATGGCCTTGAGCAAGGCTGTTTATGACAGGGACATGTGTCGGAAAAACTACACCATACAATTAAAGCAAGTTCATACCATTTTAACTGTCATGACCCAGTACTCATGGGGGCAACATTTTGGTGAGGCACCAGCACTGTTTCATAGAGTATGTTTAAAATGTTCAAAAACTCTTAGTTTTTAGCCTTCTTTGTCAAATACTGCTGATGCCTCACCAAACAACATTTTCATGATTCAATAGCATTGAAGCATAGCAGTTAAGATAGTGACAATGTAGATCAGGGACTCCAACTACCACAATTCGTATCAGCTGGTAGACTATTAGGAATTGTGGGAGTTAAAGTCCAAAACATCTGGAGGGCCAAAGTTTGCCCATGCCTGATGTAGATGCACGCATTTATGTCTTATATTCATAGGGTCACTATGTTGACTTGAAGGCAGCTGAAAAAAAACAAAATCTGCTGCCAGCAAAAACCTTTTATAGCCAACAAAACTTTCTTCTGATTGCTGACCTCACAGTTTAGCTGCAGAGCAATCCACCAGCAATAGTGCTCTTCTGGCTAAGATTGGTCTCCAGCAAGGGGAGAGCAGAGTCATGTTATGCAAGTTTTAGACCTCTTTCTATCCAGGGGAAGGACACGTACATTGAGTTGATTATAAGTAATTGTCAATGCACCTAGCCTAGAACTGGCATTCTACACAACTTTAGCTGTCACATCAAATCTGATACAGGCCGTGATGGATATAGAAGGGAAGAGGCAAGACATGACAATAGGCACCAGTCAGCAATGCACATTAATACTAGGAGTAAAAAGTCAGGCAAAAACCTGCTCTATTTTAAATACTAAACACAGAACTAATTAGGCTGTTGGGATGATTAACTGCTGGCTATAAATTATCCCAGCCTAGGCTATTCCACTGCTATAGAACAAGGCCTCCCAAAATAATATTTCTGGCTGCCTGCATATATTTTTGAACTAAACTTTCCAGTAACTTCCCTCTTGGCTTTAAACTCTGCTCAGAAATGCTTTATCTCTTTGAAACCTGGACGGTCTCAACCATGTTTCCGTTTATAACCCTGTTTAAGCCTTAGGACTGCCCTAGTATTCCTCTTCCAGTTCCTGTGAACTGCAGGTTACTCACCTGCACATTTGCTGCCTTTAATCGAGGCATTCGCTGGTCTAGTGTTGGCTCAACTGGCCCTTGTGCTATCCTCTCATTAGGATGGCTCTGTAGACTAGGAAATTCACAGCTCTCAGCTTTGATGACATATTCTTGCTATTTTACAACAAGGTAAAGTTGTCAAAGTGGGCATCCTTCCACCAGACTAACTTACTCAATAGGCTTCGGGGTGACTACAGTATGTTAAGTGAATGAATGAGAGAGTGAGTGAAAGAGCCAATTCCAAGATATCTGGAAGTCATTCAAAGCTCTAGTAGAAGAATGTTTGCAAAAAAAATAACAACAAAAAAAACCTGACATGAGAGACTTTGACATCAATGAGTGAAAAACTTTGGCAAGAAATAGGAACAGATGGCATCACAGACTGAGGGCTGGCATCCAACTATGGCGAGCAAGAACTCTGACAGCTCCAGAACAAATGTGAGTATAAGAGACCGAGTGTCATTGATGACCTTTCTGTTGATATCTTGCCAGGGTATCATTGTCCTTTTCACATAATTGAGGGTATGATTCAAATTAATCCAAATAGATAGAACAATTTTTAGAGATAATTTTATTGTTATTGTATATCTTCAAATCATTTTCAACTTATGCTGACCCTAAGGTGAACCTATCATAAGATTTTCTTGGCAAGATATGTTCAGAGATGGTTTTCTTTTGCTTTCCTTTGGGAACATTTTGGGGCTGTTGGGTTGTTCTTTCCCACAAGCTGTTTCAAGAGGTGTTCTGGTCTTACTGGGAACAGAGTTGATATACTCAGAGGAACAGTTGATTAAATACTTTAATGGAATAATAAAAAGGTTCAAATTCCAACACCTTCCCATCCAATAGCTCAAAATCTCTAAAAAGGGGTTGGAGGTTTGCTTTAAAGATGGTCTTTGCTTATTGTCTCTGTGTCTTTTCTTTGTTCTTCGTATCTGTAACAAAGTCTCCTTGATCATAGAACCAACTGTTCCTCCATTTTAACTGCTCAATTTCTTCTAACTTATAACTTTCTACCTTGATAATCAACCATGACATGCAATATTTTTAGCGTCTTCACTCCTCTAAAATCTCCTGGTGTAATGGCTGACTCCAGAAAGACAGCAGAGCTGACTGCAAGGCTCCGTCTCTGGGAGGTACCTTAAAGAGGAAGGGAAAACCTTAAATGTAAGGCTATCTGTGGTTCCCTCCCATAATTATTATACAAAAACAGATTAAACCCTCCAAACTAAAGGGAAACATAGTACTGGCCTTTGTAAAGGCACAACAGTTGTTGTTGTTGCTGCTGCTGATGGTGATGATGTTTTCCATAACTAGAATATATACAATAGATTGTCATACGTACTGATTTCCATAATACTAAAACATTTTCCTACTACAGGTTGACTATTCCCTATCTGGGATTCCAAAATATTCCAAAATCCAAAATTGTCCACATGGGTATCTGAGAAAGTGACTTCTTTCTTTTTTGATGGTTCAGTGTATAAAAACTGTTTCATGCACAAAATAATCAAAATATTGGGTATAGAATTGCCTTCTGGGCAGTGTGTACAAATTTTGCATTAACAACAACAACAACATTCTTGCACCTCGTCTCCATCTCCTTGAAAGAACTCGGGCGGCTTACATATGGCACAAAGTGCCTAAAAGAAAACATAAAATAAACACAGAGTACAATACAATTAAGCAAAACTATAGCATAAAAAACAACTATTTAAAACTCAGAACAATGCCCAATGATCTCTGGTGACAACTACTGTAAGACATGACCAAACAAGATAAAGGAATGGGATGAAAGTGCAGTGCTGAATATTCAATTACAAACCCTAGACATTCTCAAAGGCTTGTTTAAACATCCAAGTCTTCAGATCCCTATGGAAGGGGGACAGTGTGGGGGCCTGCTTAATCTCCCTGGGTAGGGCATTCCAGAGTCGGGGGGCCACCAATGAGAAGGCCCTCTCCCTTGTCCCCACAAACTGCACATGTGACGGTGGCGGGACCAAGAGGAGGGCCTCCCCAGCAAATCTTAATGCTCGCGCAGGTTCATAGAGGAGGATGCAGTCATGAAGAGAGGCAGGGCCCAAACCATTTAGGGCTTTATAGGTAATTACCTGCACTTTGAATTGAGACTGGAAACTTATCAGCAGCCAAATGGAGTTGCTTCAATAGAGGCATTGTGTGCTTTCTCTAGCCAGCTCTAGTTAGTAGTCTGGCTGCCGAACTTTGCACCAATTTCTGTACTGTATGAAGCATAAATGAATGCCATGTTTGAATTTGTGTCCTATCTCTAAGATCCCTCATTATATTTGGGGAATTATTCCAAAATCTGGAAAAAAAATCCAGTCTTTTTCTAGTCCAAAGCAACAATGTTCTAATAATAATAATAATAATAATCACTCCCCTCTGTCCAGTTCCCTGTGGAGGTCATCCACCAAGGTGACCAAAGCCACCTCGGTACCATGACCATGCCTAAACCCAGACTGTGACCGATCCAGGTAATCAGTGTCCTCTAGGAATCCCTGGAGCTGAGAGGCAACCACCTGCTCCAGCACCTTGCCCAAAAAAGGGAGGTTAGAGATTGGTCCATAATTGCTCAAAACCATAGAGTCAAAGGAGGCCTTTTTCAAGATTGGTCTAATTACAGCCTGTTTCAGACCAGATGGAAATGTCCCCTGCTCCAGTGAAGCATTGATGATCAATACAAACCAATCAATCAACCCGCCTCTGGTCTTTTTAATTAGCCAAGATGGGCAAGGGTCTAGAGCTGACGTGGTCGCCCTCACAACCCCAAGGGCCCCCTCCACATCCTCAGGATGAAGAAGCCAGAAAACATCCCACAAAACCGAACAAGCAGATGACTCTGTCACCTCCTCTGGTACTACATTTAAACTGGTGTCTAGCTCGAGGGGTATCTGAGCGACTTTGTCTGCAAAATGGTGCACGAAATCACCGCACTGAGCTGTCGGGTCATTGATGACCCCCCCCCTCAGGGGGGTGGAGGAGCTCCCCAACGAACCAAAACAGCTCAAGTCTATTGAATGCAGACGCTATGCAGGCAGTCAAAAAAAGGATCCTTGGCTGCCCACAGAGCCGTGGTGTAGGCCTTAATTGAGGCTCTAGCCCGCGCTCGGTCAGAAACACCCTGAGATTTCCTCCAGATGCACTCCAGTCTCCTTCTTACCCGCTTCATCTCCGCCAGTTCCTCAGAGAACCAAGGAGATGGCGTGACTCTGTGCAGCGAGAGGGGACATTCGGGAGCTATCATGTCTATCACCCTGGCCATCTCACTGTTGTAGAGATCAACCAGGGCGTCGACAAGATTGCCAGTCTCCATGACAAGAAGAGCCCCAAGATTCCTCAGGAACCTCAATGGTGTCCGTCCCTTCTGGACCCCCCGGAATTAGATTTAGTGGCTAGTCAGCTCTCTAAACAAGGGAAACTAAATTGTGACTTACTTTGAAAGGCATGTGAGGATGTCTCCAATGTCATCGAAAACAGGGAGTCAGCAAGTGAGCTGGGAGGGCTAAACAAACCCATGGTCCAGCGGGTGGGGAAGGAACTTCGGCAGCAGAAGGCTCTTCTTCCCTCTTCCCAGCCCCTGATTGGTGGGTGGGAAGGGCTCCTCGGTGGCAGGATAGTCTCCTCTGATCACCACCTTCGGTTCAGTGGATGGGAAGGACACCTCAGAAGCAGTAAGGACACCTCCTCCTCCCCACTCCTAACTCAGCAGGTGGGGAGGGAGCCTCGGCAGCGGAAGGCTCTTCTCTCTTCCCACCCTCAGATCGGCGGGTGGGAAGGCTCCTCGGAGGCCGGATAAGCCCCTCTGTTCCCCACCCCCCAGTTCGGCAGGTGGGAAAGGATGCCTCAGCAGCAGTTAGGGCACCTCTTCTTCTCCACCCCCAGTCTGGTGGGTGGGAGGGCTCCTCAGCGGCAAGAAGGGCCCCTCTCTTCACCATCCCCAGTTCAGCAGGTGGGAAGGGCTTTGTTGAAAATCAGTGTTGTATAGCACCCTGTGGTTTTTCTCTCATTTATGCAAAAATAAATAAATATTGTGGGGCCAGATTTTGGACATGTAACTCTAAAGTTTGGACTGCAGGTTGATCTGATTTTGTTTTGCAATGAACTCACCATTGAGAAAGAAACCAGATCCCCACTGTTATATTTTCAATTGCATCTGTGTTTTAATCATTTACTTCATATGGAACTAACAATTTGGGTCTGGGCCACTGCAACTGATCATAATGTGCCTCATTGTACCAGATCAAATGTATTTATGCAAACTACAAAAATGAAACGCAAGAAAATTACCTTCATTAAGGTATAAACGAAACCATTTGCTGTACTGACAAAGACATTTTCAACCTGCTTTTGGCATATAAATGTGTCTTTTATAGCCCATATTGGCATGCATGATTCTTGCCTTTCAATTATGAATGCCTTGGGGTGACCAAGCAAGCAATAACTCCAGCTGCTGCTGACAGAAGACGATGCTGAAAGGACTACATTATATTGCTCTGATGGATGTATATTCCCAATATGCTAAATATCCTCTATGTCAGTGACATCTGCAACAGCAGGAATTTTGAAATTAGGTCAGGTATATTGATAGACTGG
Organism: Anolis apletophallus; assembly: GCA_030556195.1. NCBI lineage: Eukaryota > Metazoa > Chordata > Lepidosauria > Squamata > Anolidae > Anolis > Anolis apletophallus. The sequence continues at coordinate 62,452,853 of JARBWK010000008.1, read as the reverse complement.
AGAATAAGATGGATGAAGAGGCTTAAGTAATATGTAAATATGCATCTGGGTCAAACTGTGCATGCAATGGACCATAACAAAATCTATTTCACAGTTTCAGCACACCTTTGCCATGTGAGGCCAACCTAATGCAAGTGGAATCATAGTACTAGCACTTAGTGGAAGTGGGCAGCCTAGCTAGCTACTAGGCATGGGCTCAGAGTTATGAAAATTAATTGATATCGGAAGGGATTCGTAAGAAATGGGACTTTCTCGTTTTTACGCATCTCGCCGGCGAACCCGGAAGTAGCCTTTCTTTTCCGGTCCTGGGCGGTGCCATTTTTGTATCTGGTGCGTAAGTGTCGTAAGGACGTCGGATGGCTTCTTTGCCCTTAGTCAACGCGGTTTCTCATTGGCTAATGGAGACCAGGTGGTACCATGAAACGACCTTCTTTCCTTTAGCCAATCAGACGCAAACAAACTCCTGGCAGGGAGGAGGGGCAGGGAGGGCCCGTGTGCTCCTCCTCCTCTTCCAGGATCTAAAGTGCATCAAGGCTTGGTGCAATTTAGATCCTGGCAGGGAGGAGGGGCAGGGAGGGCCCCGTCCGCTCCTCCTCCTCTTCCAGGATCTAAGACGCGCTAAGGCTTGGTGCGCTTTAGATCCTGGCAGGGAGGAGGGGCAGGGAGGGCCCGTCTGCTCCTCCTCCTCCAACAGGATCTAAAGCGCATCAAGGCTTGGTGCACTTTAGATCCTGGCAGGGAGGAGGGGCAGGGAGGGCCCCGTCCGCTCCTCCTCCTCTTCCAGGATCTAAAGCGCATCAAGGCTTGGTGCAATTTAGATCCTGGCAGGGAGGAAGGGCAGGGAGGGCCCCGTCTGCTCCTCCTCCTCTGCCAGGATCTAAAGCGCATCAAGGCTTGGCACGCTTTAGATCCTGGCAGGGGAGGAGGAGTGGACGGGCCCTCCCTGCCCCTCCTGCCTGCCAGGATCTAAAGCATAAAAACAAGCAGTGGGCTACACCGTGGTAAACACGCGAGAGCAAATAGGGTAAACTATGAAATCAAGCAGGCTTAGTAAAATAGCGATATTTCATTGAAAATAGCAATAAGCATGGGATCAATCAGCTTTCACAACATACAAATCATAAGCTTATAATAGCATTAGTAAGATATACAGTGATACACAGAACACATGGTTGTAAATACACTTCCTTCCATAAGAGTGGAGCCGCTACTCACAAATACAGTGCAGTAAATGAGGCAATTGTCTATCAATGTCCCAAGGAGTATCTTGTTCGAGAGAAGAGTATGGGGATGGAGTCTGGCTCACGAGGACAATAAGGTAGGGCAGTGTTCGAGTGGAAGGAGGAGAAGATAGTAGGAAGACCAAATCAGGAGAGTGGTGCGATCCCGCTGTTGGCGCTAACAAGCGCTAGTATGCAACACCAAGCTGCGCCAAATGGCGTGTCGAAATGCGACCTGCTGAATGCAGTTGCTGGTGCGCTGGCAAATGCCGGTGGGAAATCGGGATGAGGGCAGCGGGGGGTTGTGTTACAGGGAACACAATCCTCCCCGGAGTGGAGCCCCAGTAGGAGCGTTCCACCAAAGTTGCCTGACGGCGCGAGCTCTTCCCAGGCCGGCTAAGGGCCGTTTCGTCTAAGACTTCCTCAGAGGCTGTGTATTCAATAGTAGAGCGAGAACGTCCTCATTTTCAGTTGAATATTCATATCAAGACTTGGAAGTCTTGGAGATATGGATATTCCACTGAAAATGAGGTTCTCACCCTACTATTGAATACACAGCCTCTGAGGAAGTCTTAGACGAAACAGCCTCTTAGCCGGCCTGGGAAGAGCTCACGCCGCCAGGCAACTTTGGCGAACGCTCCTACTGGGGCTCTGCTCGGGAGGACTGTGTTCCTGTAACACAACCCCGCTGCCCTCATCCCGATTTCCCGCCGGCATTTGCCAGCGCACCAGCAACTGCATTCAGCAGGTCGCATTTCAACACGCCATTTGGCGCAGCTTGGTGTTGCATACTAACGCTTGTTAGCGCCAACAGCGGGATCGCACCACTCTCCTGATTTGGTCTTCCTACTATCTTCTCCCTCCTTCCACTCGAACACTGCCCTACCTTATTGTCCTCGTGAGCCAGACTCCATCCCCTACTCTTCTCTTGACCAAGATACTCCTTGGGACATTGATAGGCAATTGCCTCATTTACTGCACTGTATTTGTGAGTAGCGGCTCCACTCTTATGGAAGGAAGTGTATTTACAACCATGTGTTCTGTGTATCACTGTATATCTTACTAATGCTATTATAAGCTTATGATTTGTATGTTGTGAAAGCTGATTGATCCCATGCTTATTGCTATTTTCAATGAAATATTTCTATTTTACTAAGCCTGCTTGATTTCATTGTTTACCCTATTTGCTCTCGCGAGGATCTAAAGCATGCCAAGCCTTGAAGAGGCTTCATGACTGGCCAACTTCAGCCCTCCAGATGTTTTGGACTTCAACTCACTCCTCCCTCTCCCCTGCTCTCTCTCCTTCTCTCTCTCTCTCTCTCTCTCTCTTCGTGGCTTCCCCCTCCCTTCTCTTCTGCCTCCTCTCTTCCCCCACCGCACGGGCCAACTTCAGCCCTCCAGGTGTTTTGGACTTCAACTCTCACCATTCCTCACAGCCTCAGGCCTCTTCCTTTTCCCCTCAGCCTGGGCAAACTTGGGCCCTCACTCCCTCAGGATCAGGGCGAGAGAAAGGCAGCGAGGAGCGAGGGGGGGCTCCTCCTCCTTTTTTTGGCTGCTTCCAAGAATAGAATACCCCCCTCCCTCCCTCCTTCCCTCCCTCCTTCCTATTTGGAGAGTCCCATCTAGAATTCAGTGTGATTTATTCCAGTTTTGGCCTACAACTCCCAGAAATCCCAGTCAGTTTACCAGCTGTTAGGATTTCTGGGAGTTGTAGGCCAAAACCATCTGGAATGCGCATGCGCTGGCATACGAACTACTAACGAATTTCGTTAGTAATTACGTTACATTTTAGAAATTTTTGGAAATTTTTTTGTAAGTCTTTCTATTACTAATAAAAAAATCCCCCCCCCCCATTAGATTTTCGAATCCCGATTTTGGGTTCTAAACCAAGCCTAATAGCTACCTATTGCCCATGAATGTTTCCATCACCATGAGAAAAGGAAGCAAATACTAACTAGCTCTTGGTAAAGGGGGCTGATTTCTCAATGCGGAGGAACAATAGAACAGAGATACTATGAAATGGGTAGCTGGGATAGGAGATTGAAAAATCCAAAAGCCTTCTTCACAATTTTCGGCAGCAGAAATTTAATAATGCTGAAGCAAATCATGAAGCAAATTACTTGCCTCTGTCTACCAAGTATGTGTTTGTTAAAGAACAAATAAAAATACACATTAATGCTCAAACCACCTCCAAATGCATCAAATATTTGCAAATCTGCACATTCAATCAAGGTTCCATCCCTTGTTAAAACAGCAATGAGACCTTTAAAAAGTAAATAAAAATACTGAAGCATCTGTTGTTTTGCTGCAGAAAATGAACAAGGCTATCTCTCTGGGAGTAGTGAGGTACGTAGAGTTCAGTGAGTTCCTGCATACTGAGGCCAAGAGCCTATTCAGTCCCAGTGGAGCAGAAAGCACCACTGCCTTAGTTACACTGTGGCCTCATATGACTCTATAGAGAGTTGGTTATTTCCTCAATGCCTAGCTCCATAGGCAGTATGAGAGCCAATCATTATGAGAGAGGTGATTTTGATGATTGTCTTTCTCTTGGCAGATATTATTTTCCAGATCACTTGTTCAATTTCCAAATAAACTTTTCATTCTAAGGGGGATTAGTCCCATTTTGCTCCCATTTCTGAAAGGATAAAAATCACCTCTGAACACCCTACAAATTATGTTGTTTTATAAGTTTGGTTAGCAATCTTTTGTCCACTACACTCATTAGGAGCACCACATTTGAAACAAAGTTGTTGGTGGCCAGTATTCTAATTCCAAGTCAAAACAAGTTGTAATGGGAGACTGTGCCATTGTTTAAAAGGAAATTTGCTACTTTTGGAGCTTACAGAAGTTGGAATTCTAATTTTCCAACTATTTGGAACATATCAAAGGGGATAAGGAGCCAAAAATGGCCCTAGGGGATGCACGAGTCCCCTGGGCCACAGGATTTCTCCTACTGATTTAGTATGATGCCTGGGTGAAGCTTTAGACACAGCTTGCCAATCCACATGATAAAAATGAGTCACAGTAAATCCAACAATGTTCTAGTTTTCACTATTCAAAACAGCGTATTAAGCAAAATATTTGACTATCTCTTGCTTTCAGAAAGGTTTAATTAATGTCAAGCAGGTTGATATAAATCCCTTAGCATTTACCACCTCAGCAGTAGTATTCAGACGAAATGAATAATAATATAAAAAAATTAGGAAGGAAAATCATGCTGATTAAGAGTTCTCCTGTTTGGTAGCTTCTCTTTTAAAACCAATTAGCTTTTCTTATTGCCACAATAATTAGAATATTATTTTAAAAAGCCACTTGGAGTAACACAATTATAAGTATTATTTTTCTAATTACTCCATTCTATGTCAAGTTGCTCATGAGGATATACATATTTCTGTCACTGAAGTGTTTCCTTCATTAGAATCCATCTAATATATTTCTGAAGGATGGAAACAGATGAGCAATTACTATGGTGATTCAAAATATTCCATATTAAGTAAGTATGACAATGCTTCTACTATTGTGAGAAAGTTAAGGGCAAGGTGTGCTGCTTCTCCCAGCAAATAATAATAATAATCCTTATTTATAACCTGCCACCATCTCACCAAAGAAGACTCGGGGCGGCTAACACAGGGCCAAGCCCCAAAATAGTATAGCATAATTAGACACAAACAACACGAAACTTACATCATAACAAAGTAGGCCTACATAAAATAACAGAATAAAATAAACAGTGCAAGATAACATAATAAAAATCAAACACAAAGGGTAGGCCAAATGACCGAGATAAAATGTTTAAAACCCTGGGAGAGATAGGAATAGAAAAAGTGTATTTGTGAAGGGGGAGCCTACGGAGGAGGGGTTTGGACTTTATTAAGGAGAGGGGAAAGTGCATCATGAGGGCAACTGTAGATGGCAACAAACAAATGGGTTCAATTGTCACTCTCTGAAGGCATATTGGAAAAGCCAAGTGCTTAGATTTTTCTTGAAGGCTGCTAGGGTAGGGACTTGCTTAATCTCACCAGGTAACGAGTTCCAAAACTGGGGGGCCACAGTGGAGAAGGCTCTCTCCCTCGTTCCCACAAGTCGGGCCTGTGATAGAGGAAGGGGCGAAAGGAGGGCCTCTCCAGAAGATTGAAGAGATTGTGCAGGTTTATGGTAGGAGATGCGGTCACAAAGGTAGGCAGGTCCCAAACCGTTCAGGGCTTTATAGGTGACTAGCTGTACCCGGCCACGCTTTGCTGTGGCTGACTGGTGGTTTCCAAAGTGAAGTCCTGAGAAAGTAGTGGTATTAGACTCAGTTGGAAGGGACTCCCAAAGGTCATCTAGTCCAGCCCCCTCCTTTATGACAGGCAAAAATATAGAATTACTATGATATTATTATATATTATTATTATTATTGGACACAGTTGGAACTCCCAAAGGTCATGTAGTCCAGCCCCCTCCTTTATGCCAGGCAGGAATATAGAGTTACTATTTTATAATTATACATTATTATTATTATTAATAATATTATTATTACACTCAGTTGGAAGGGACTCCTAAAGCTCATCTAGTCCAGCTCCCTCCTTTATGGCAGGTAGGAATATAGAGGGTGTTTTTTATTATACATTATTATTCTCAGTTGGGACTTCCAAAGCTCATCTAGTTCAGCTCCCTGCTTTATGCCAGGCAGGAATATAGTTATTATTTTATTATTATCCATTATTATTATTACTATTATTATTGGACTCAGTTGGAACTCCCAAAGGTCATGTAGTCCTGCTCCCTCCTTTATGGCAGGCAGGAATATAGAGTAATTATTTTTTTATTGTTATACGTTGTTATTATTATTATCAGTTGGGACTTCCAAAGCTCATCTATAATCCTCTGAGCATGCACAGAGTTCCTTTGGGAGCCAGAGCATGTGCAGAGTTCCTTTCCCCTTTTGAGGCATTGCAGTCCTCTGAGGAGGTCCATTATGACTTCCAGATCCTTTCTTTTTGGGTGTCTATAATCCTTTGGGAGTCTGAGCATGTGCAGAGTACCTCTGAGCATTCACAGGGTTCCTTCCTAATCCTCTGGGCATACAAAGAGTTGTCTTGGGCACCTAAACATCAGAGCGTGTGAAGTTTCCCCTTACCCGGTCCCTGTTTCCCTCTGAGCATGGGCAGAGTTCCTTTGAGGAGGCTGGGGGAGGGGCTGAGGCTGTTAAGAATGGTGGGAGGGGGGCTCAAGCTGACCCAGGGCTGTCCTAGAGCCAAGCCTGTGCTGGTTCCTTCCCTTGCAGGGTCTCACCTCGTGTAGTGACCTCGTCCAGCCATTCCGAGACACCCCCCCCCCAGGCCTGCTTTTGAGGCTGGCATCTGTGTCGCAGGGGATCCAGGAAATTGTAGTTCCCCAGGGGTTTTTTTGGCTGTTTTGAGTTTTGTGTGTGTGTGGTTTTTGAGGGCTAAACACACCTTATGTTATTTTATATGGGTCTGGGGAGTTCTGTGTGCTATGTTTGGTTCAAAGCCATTGCTGGGGGATTTCAGAGGACTTGGGAGTCCCAAGCTGCTGGAGGGAAGGAGGGCCAAAGTTGGGCCAGGCGTGCTGTAGAAGGTCTTCCTCCCCGTCCTCTCCTCCTCCTCCTCCTCCTTGGCAGTGTGGGAAGGGAGGAAGGAGGAAAGGGAAGAGGTGAACTCTGCTTACCCCTAAGTGTCTTCCTTCCTTTGCTGTTATGCTAGGTGGCGAGGGGGGAGGGGGAGGAGGGAAGGGGTGTGCAGGTGCTGCACAGCATCACTTCCTGCTTGTTGTTCCTCCTCTCCTCCCTCCCTCCCTCTCTTCTCCCTCTCTCCCTCATCGTTCAGCTGTTTCCTTTCCCTTCATTTGGTCGGGCCGCTGCGCTTTGTCTCTTGAACGTTCTAAATGTTCGCGCTGGCAGCGGAGAGGCCGGGGTGGGAGTTCCGCTGGCAGTTTTTGGGGGATCATTTTTTGGGGTGTTGGGAGGTACGTAGGTTCAGTTTTTTTGGCGTTGTCTGTACCTCATGGAATGGTGCATTCGGTTGTCAAGTTTGGTGGTTGTGGGAGCCATAGTTTCGTTGTCTATATACGACATTAAACGGACTGAACAAAAATATATATGGAGATGACCTGCACCTTGAATTGGGACTGGAAGATGAACAGCAGCCAATGGAACTCTTTGAATGGGGGGTTGATTGCTCCCTGTGACTCACCTCAGTTAGTAGTCTGGCTGCCGAACGTTGGACCAACGTTAGAGTTTCTGGGCCATCTTCAAGGGAAGCCCCAGTAGAGTGCATTGCAGTAGTCCAGTCTAGAGGTGACTAAGGCGTGGACCACCGTGGTCAAGTAAGACTTCATGAGGTATGGTCGCAGCTGGTGCATGAGTTTTAATTGTGCAAAGGCCCTCTCTGTCACCGCCAACACCTGCACATCAAGTGTCAGCGCTGAATCCTGGAGGACCCCCAAGCTGTGGACCTGTGTCTTCAGAGGGAGTGCAACCCCGTCAAGCATAGGTTGCCACCCAATACACTGGTCAGGCATATGACTGACCTGGAGGGCCTCTGTTTTGTCGGGATTAATCTTCAACTTGCTTGTCCTCATCCAGATTGTCACAGATGCCAGGCATTGGTCCAGTATCCGAGGGGCTTCCTTGGATTCTGTTGGAAAAGAGTAGTGGAGTTGGGTGTCATCTGCATAGAGATAGCACCTTACTCCAAGAGTCCGGATGACCTCTTCCACCAGTTTCATGTAGATGTTAAATAGCATGGGGAACAAAATACAACCTTGCGAGACCCTACAGGTGAAGGGCCAGGGGTCCGAGCAGGTGTCTTTCAGCTTCACAACTGGGAATGACCTTCCAGAAAGGACCAGAGCCACAGCAAAACCATGCCTCCAAGTCCCATCCCAGCGAGTCTTCCAAGAAGGATACCATGGTTGATGGTATCAAAAGCCGCTGAGATGTCCAAGAGAACCAGCGGGGTCACACTCCCCCTGTCCAGCTCCCTGCGGAGTTCATCCACCAAGGTGACCAAAGCCATCTCGATACTGCGCCCAGGCCTGAAACCAGACTGTGAATGAACTAGAAAATCAGTGTCATTGAGGAATCCCTGAAGCTGAGAGGCAACCACCTGCTCCAGCACCTTGCCCAGAAAAGGGAGGTTGGAGATTGGTCTGTAGTTGTTGAACACGAAAGCATCAAGGGAGGTTTTTTTCAATAATGGTTTTACCACTGCCTGCTTCAAGCAGGATGGGAATTTCACCTGGCCCAATGAGGCATTTATTATAGCAACAAACCAATCCAACAGCCCATCTCTGGCCAATTTATAACTAGCCAGGAAAGGCAAGTAGAGACCATAGCTGAACCATTTCTTTCATATCTTCCTCATGGAACATTTTGAAACAGTGATTGTATGATAACAGGGTATTCAAGATGCCTGATATAATGGTATCCTTTGCATTTCAGAATTATTTATGTGCATGAGAGTGACTTATTTTGTTTTGTGTAGTGAGAACCTTACTTGTTCCAAGTATGTCTTGGGGAGACCTTATCCTGTGTCATATTAATGGGATGACTACTCACAGAATTCCAGTGCTTTCCCACATGTCTAGATTGAGGCAAATCTCAAAATGAATTCTGACTTGTGTATATGCAGTGACTGAGTTCCCTCCACCATCCAGTCTTAGCTGGATCAAAGAGGTCACTGGCTCAAGACAAAGGAGTTTATATCTGTGTTATACTTGAACACATATACGTATGCCAAAAGGTCAAGTGTGATGGAAGTGGACCATGGAGAGAGTTGCTACTACATGCCTTTGGGTTCACCTTGCCATCTGGAACAGAACATTTATTTTATATAAGTCCTGAAAGTAGTGGAAAACATTCTAAGGGATTTAGTGTTGATCCTTTCACAAGCTTCAGCAAAAATATGGGACTTGGAGAAAATTCTTCAGGTTTAATGTGTGCCTTGACTTATCCATGGTCATATCAAAATCCATCATCTCGGCCACCTAATCTGCCCTTGACACGAGGTCAGCTCATGCATGAGTATGTGCTCTCTAGAGGGCATTTAGAGGCAGAAATGTTTTTCTTTCTTTTGAGATGAGCGAGATGAGATCTTTGTGGTCCTATAAGATCTTTGAAGGGCAAGGGGAAGATAATTTAACCCACATACTCTCACAGGTGTCCACCCTGGTTGTGGCCAATACATCTTTGCATTAGGATTGCAATGCATGTAAATTTGTCCAGATTGCTCCTCTGTCTTATGATACTGTTATCAGGACTACTTTGTTGTGAATAAGTCTCATTTAGCTCATGACAATCATGTATTTTACTTATGCATGTACTTGAATACCCTGAACAGCAACAAAACCTTTGAATTCTTTAAGCTTTGAATCAAAAGCCCCCTGGAGAGGAACAAAGATATCATGAGAAAGAAGTCACTTCTAGTCAATAATCCATGGGAAACACATTCTTTTGAATACATCTTTCTGCCTGAGCAGTATTATCCCCATTACACTTGATCAGAAAAAGTCTATACAATTCATCTGAAAGATTGTATCCTTTGAACTGTGGCTTTCAAGTTGTAATTGTTAGCATGCAGGTGGCAACTGATAGCTGTCTCACTTTTTAAAAATCTGAATTAATTATAGATTGGAATTTCTTGTCAGATTAGGGAATAATGGTGGTGTAAAGCAAATAGTAGAGGAAATGTGGTGTAGAAGAAATGCATCTAAATCCAAACTCATCATTGTGATGTGTTTATTAGGCCAACTGAAATGTGTAAAAGGCATCACACTAGCTTGCAAAGCTTTACAGACCTCTTCAGCAGACAAAGAGGTTGGACATCATATGGGAGGGGGATTGACTGTGACAGTGGCAGCATCTTGAATTAGAGACCATTTACATTGCAAATATATATCACTTTTACACACTTCAACTGCCATGGTGCCATGCTATAGAATCATTGGATCTGTAGTTTGCTGTGGTACCAAAATTCTCCGACAGAGAAGGATAACTATCTCACAAAACTTTCGATCCAAGAATTCCATACTTGACCAGCCTTGATCAGTAAATCCAACCATGTGTGTGAATCTACTGATGGATCATGATGTGAATCATGATGTCAGCTCCATCAGTCAAAGCAGAAATTTTCAAAGGGGTGTCTATATTATTCTATTATAGCATCACAAAAAAGTCTCATGTCACTTTTAAGACTAATGGATTTATTTCCTCATATACTTGGATTGGAACCCACAAAACATTGTGTTTCAGTCAATTTAGACATGGCATAAATCTCCTTTTTGTTATATAATAATATTTATTTATGCTTCTGAAGTAGTTTTCCTACCACAACCTTAAAGTAGGCCTACACAACCCATGATCAAGCTAAACACTGACAATCAGGTATATAGTAAGATCTTTCCAGATACCTGCAATCTTCCTTTTCTTCTGGTTGCTTCTCAGCTGAGGACAAGGATGAGAACATAATTTTGCCTGGGAAGTATTTAGCTCATGTTTGGCTTCTTGTCATTCTCTCCAAATGTACTGGATTATACTTCTCACACTTTCCACGTCCCATTGGGAAGAGTTTATAGGGACTTCCCATGTCCCACTGGGAAGAGTTTATAGGGACTGCTGTCATCAGGTGGGGAAAAGCTGACTTAAGGGGTACCCCACTTAGGATAGATGTGTGTCCACATTTACAGTCAACTATTTTAAAGGTCATCAGATTCATAGCAGAAGACTCTGCACTAAAACTTCCAGATCTCACAGCCTGATCTAGAGTCTCAGTACCTGAACTCTCTTCTGCGGCCCTTTGCTTTAGAAGGAGGAATCTCAGCATGAGAGCACTGCCTTGAAAACTGTGTATGTTTCTCACTTCTTAGATCCTGATGTTTTTAAACCTTTCACAACTCCTTAATGTATCTTACTGAGTCATGTCAACTGGACCCACTTTTTGGGACATTATCTCTAGGTCTTAGGTTTTAGCCCTGAAATCCCAGGGCACGGATGACGTGACAACTCTATAGAGCACTCAGTATGACAACGTTCTTAACTATGTTGAGATGTACTGTATTTTGGCTTCATGGAATAATAGAACTGATAGAGACCACAAGGACCATCTACACCAACCCCCTACCATGCAGGAACATACAGTCAAAGTACTTCGGTCTGATGACCATCCAGACACTGTTTAAAATCTTTGCAGAGTTGCAAAGGAGACTTTGCAACTCTCTGTGGCAGCATATTCCACTGTTGGACAGCACTTAGCATCAGGAAGTCTCCCACCCCCAAATGTTTAGGTGGAATATCTTTTCCTGGTTTTCTTTTAATCCCTTGCTTTGTGTCATAATCTCTGGCACAGAAGAAAACAATCTTTCTCCCAAAATAATATCCTTTCAAATATTTCAACATGAGTATCATGTCCCCTCTTAACCGTCTCTTCTCCAGGCTAAACATGTTGAGTTCCCAAAGTTGTTCCCCATAGTGCATGGATTAAAGTTGATATTTCCAAAATTTGCATCAGTACAGTTTTATGCAAATTTATGTCGCTCTTTTGTATAGAACAGGGAATTGGACTACCTTTTTTGTTTGAGACATTGGAATAAATACCCCCTTATAACAGTGTTCAGGTATAACAGTAATGTGAAAAATAAAATGACACATACACACAGAAAGCAAATATAGTTCTCAAGCATGTTTTGTGGTTATTAAAATATGCATTATGGAGAATTCTTGGCGCACCTATCTGCCCATTATGTATTACAAATTTATCCTCTAGAGAAAATTCTTACTGCAGAAGTTCCCATTATATTCTTTAGAACAGAGCGGCTACAACAGAGCCTAATTATTATTTGCATTAATAACACACTTAACTCTCATGAATGAAACCCTCCATTATGTATTCCTTAAAGGCATGTAGAAGAATATTCTTTAGCCTTCTTTCTTCTGCAAAGCCAAGTAAATAATATGTTGGTTTTGATCTGCTTCTGCAGCTTGAACAATTGCCATTTATCTAAATATATGCCTTTTGCCTTTATACAGTAGAATAATTAACATGCTTTTCTTCTGTTACTTGTTGCTATTTTATTGCGCTGGCACCCACTGACTTAAAATGTAATTATCTTCATTTTCCACATTGTACCCAAGTGCTAATACCCACATCACATGCAGACCATCATCTAAGCTGAAGTATTCATTTTACAACAGTAGACTTGCTAAGGGATTTCAAAACAGAAAGAATAGATCCTTAAAGGAAATCGGAGCATGCAAAAGTTATTTTAGGATTAAAACCCCCAGAATCCTCCAGCCAAAACAGCCAGTGCAAGTAAGTTGATCATTTGACATGCTGTAAGCAATCTACCGTATTTTTGAGGTCCACCCGTCCCGGTACTTTTCCAGTTGAGATACTACCTTCTGCTCTCAACAACAGAAGCAACCATGAAGAACCAGACGTGCTGCAGAAACTTGATAACCATTTCTTCAGTTTACTGTATACTGTGATCTACTTTCAACTTTTGTTGTCCTTCACGGGAACAGCACTGTAACTTCTCTTGCCTTGATGTCCTTTGAACTTTTGCTCCTCCTCCTTCTCAGTTACTTGCTTCAGCTTGTAAATGTGGTGCAGAATGACATGGTCTCAGAGACAAAAGCTACTGTTTGCTCATAATTAATGGCAGACTTGATTTCTACAGATACTTATGCAATTTTCCTACTACACAAACTTAGTACCAATGAGAATTTATGAATATCTGGGCTATGACATTCACAGGAAAGCAAAAATATGAAGATCTGGGAACACTACAAATGGGTTTGTTATACATCTCACAATTTAAGTACTTTTGGATTATCCCAACATGACTGATAGGGATAGAGATAATGAATTTCCATACAGAAATAAAACACACATCCAGTATCTCTTGTGAGGAGTGTCACATTATTTTGCTATGAATATATATGGTCAGGATCTAGACTGGCTTCTAACCAATATACTAAGAGCAAAGCAAAAATTCTAGATGGGCACCTGAGATGGGCTCTAGATTAACATCTAGACAGGAGAAGAACATTTGAGATGTTTAGTTACTTTCAGAAATATAATATGATGTCAACAAAACTTTCCATAACATGCAGCAGCAGTAATATAATTCAACTGGGCAATGCAGTTTCTCCCCCTGGCATTAAGGTATTTCATCTCAGAACCAACCCTGGTTAAGTTTCTGTTGCATAGCTGAGCTCATTATAGAGGATCATAGCTTCAGCAGCAGTAACTCAATCCATTAATGCATAAGTTAAGTAAGCTGTACATAAATATTTTAAATAGGTGCTTATTTACTAGTATAATATTGCATTAGAGAATTAACTATCACTGTCTGTCTGGTAACATTCATGAAGCTGAAGCTGTATTTTTTTAATGCTGCTTTGCGTTAACAGCTATCTCCTAGAGCTACATTTCTCTCTTAAGCCTTTTCCAGTTGAAATGAAATCCAGTCAGCTTTGCATAATGAGATAAAACTATGTGATTGTCTTGACTTGGGTTTTGTAAAAACAAAAACAAAAGACCATAACACTTCTTTGGCAGTTTCGTGTGCCTTAAGTGTTTCTAAAGTGTAGTACTTTCCACTGCTTTGATATAAAGGCACAGTTGGCGAACCCTTATTATACACAGCACAAGGGTTTTCTAGTAAACTCTGTAGCATCATTGATATACAATGTATTTAAAATAATTTATACCCTTTATTTCACTCATTTTTAGAATTGCTGTTTGAAGTCATTGTCAGTTTTATTTCCATCACTGTTTTTGCTACAATTACTGTGATTATTATATTTTATTCTACTTTCCTCACAATTTGGGATCCAAAGTGGCTACAAAAGTTAAATCCGGCTAAACATTCAAAAAATAAAAACATTTAAAAAATAATCAAATTATTTGTAAACATAAAGCTGTTTAAAAACATAACCATTAAAAAGAAAGCAATTAGTAGACAATGTAACACATAATTGAAACTGAAATAGGAGAATGCACAAAAAAGTATAGACTTACTACAAAAGAAACAAAACTATAATTCCTGAGTGTACTAAAACTATCAAATAGTAGAAGAATTAGGAAAAGCAAATTCTTGCAGTACCTCTCCTCCTACAAACCAGCCCAGGTGCTGTGGTCAGTGGAGGAGGCCCTGCTCTCAGTCCCACTTCCATTTCAAGCATGGCTGGTGGGAACAAGAGAGAGGGCTTTCTCCGTGGTCCCCCCCCCCCCACCACCTCAGTAACTCCCTTCCTAAAAAATTTAAGATGGCCCCCTCCCTTCTTTCCTTCAAAAAACAACTGAAAACTTACTTTTGCTCATTAACATACATAGAGGAGGACAATTAGATGATGAGAGACCACCACTAGACCTCTAACAGAACACTATTATTCTGTTCAGACTTTGTCAGACTATATATGTTTGTATGTTTGAATGTTTTCTTATTTCGTTTGTTGGAATTCGCCCCAAGTTTCCTTGGAGGGATAGGGCGAAATATATATAAAGTTTTATCATCATCGTCGTTGCCATCATCATCATCATCATCATCATGTAAGGCTCTTTCCCCTAGAGAAATAAAAGTCTTCATCTGCCTAGAGGATAGTAAGGAAGGCACCAGTCTATCTTTCCTAGGGAGGGAGTTGCAGACCCCGAGAGCACCCATTAAGAAGGCTGTCTCTCATGTTCCCGCTAAATGTCCTTGTGAGAATTATGGGACTGAGACAGAGGCCATACTAGAATATGTAAAAACAACAACAGGTCCATGTGAATATCTTCTCCATAGATAGAAAACCTGACAATCTTGCCCAGTGCTATTCAACAAGTGAGATATAATTAGGAACCAGCATTGGCAATCTATTGGCAATCCATGGCAAGATTAAGAAATATAGTTTTTATTGAAGCTTTTAAATCTGCATAACCTTTAAGTGTGTCCTTTAAAATCCATCAGTGACCAATCACAAAACAAGCCACACTAAATGCAGACTATGGGAAACAGATATCTTTCACAACTTGAAGTAGTCACTCTATTTCTACCTTCACAACCGCACGGCTTTGTTGATGGACAAGTGTGTCAGTTTTGTTTTTCATGTATGTGAACTTTGGTAAATTTCCATTGGTAATGATCAGAAATGAATTTTTCATCCATCCCTAGTTATGAGGACAAAGTGGGAGAGAATGAGAGCCCAGCATGCCATCTTGAGTTCACTGGAAGAAAAGCAATATATAAATATGGCAATAAACAAAGCTAGAAAGCAGTCTGACTCTCAAAGAATGACATAGAGAACCAAATAATGTCAAGCTGATATTATTGCTGGTGGTTTCTGACTGACATTACATTATAGAGCAGGGTGTTTCTGATAATTTTAGGTCTTGGCAATCATTAGAGAATAAAAGCTCTAGGGTTGTAAAATAGCATGTAAAAACCAAATATGGCAAAAATGAATGATAGCAGAGAAACCAGAGACATTCACTCTTTACGACATCTGATCTACAGTAGCCTAAGTCATTTTACAACATGGGTGGGAACTCCTAGCATTCTTCATCACTAGCAAAGCTGCCTAAGGCTAATGGGAGATGTAGTCCAGCTTCTGTGTTGCAGGTTAGTATGGCATAAATTTCTTATTGAAACACATCGATATTTTTTCACTGTGATATGCAGTAGCACAATATTGGCATTACTATTACAATTACCATATATATTGTCTGCAGAGCATTTTCAATTTAATTGATTACAAACATTAATTCAATATCAAGCCACTTTTTACAATAATTTGTTATTTGTATCCTATCGTGTTCTGCTGAGCACATCTTCTGTGTCCAAAACACCATTAAAACCTCAGTCAGTCTTACTACTTTATCGTCTGCAAGCCAAATGTAGCAATCTGTGAATGCCTTGATAGTGTAATTCATGAAAATTTTACAGATAGGTAATCATCAGCTTTATCATTTTGTTTGGAACTTATCTTTCACTTCTAGGGTTGTCAGGTGGATGGGACTCTATCTCTTGTTTTGCACTGTCTGTCATGACTGTCAGAAATTGTGAATGTAAAGTTAAAAACTAAAGCATGCTTTAAAAAAAAGTAATGAGATGCAATTTTACTTGTACACATAATTCATATGTTGTTATGGTTAATTATAATTTTCAAAAATATACCTAAAAATAGAAAATGGTCCCTAATAACCCAATGTTGTTCAAATGATCTCCCTGAAGAAGCATGTAAGAAATAATAAGTAGCAATTGTTCTTTTTCATCATGTGTCATAACATTGGCTCCAACTTATAGGGACCCTACAAATGAGAGACTGCCAAGAACACCAATCTTCAACAGCCCTGCTCAGTCTTGCAAACTCAGAACCATGGCTTCCATGGCTTCCTTGACTGAGGCTATTGGAAATTTGGTCTGTTTCTTTTAGGGCTGTGCAAAGCTTTGGAGCTCTGTTTCATAATTCAGAGATGTATATGATTCGTTAACACATATGTCTAAGTTACTAATCAGATTGGGACCCCTCCAAAGCATTAAGAATCGAAATAGAAGCCTCTGAAATGTTTGGGATACATATTTATTGTTTTGGAGAGCTTTTTTCCCAATGTAACACACTCTGTAATTGTCTGGGGTGGGAGGGGACAAGTGGGTGATATAATTGACAATGGCAGCCGCATGCGCTTTTTTCCTTCTCAGCCTATCAGAAGAAGAGCAAGGAAGAAAGTCAATCACAAGGTTTTCTGCAAAGCTAGTGGCCTCCTTCAGTCTGTGTTTCTAATTCTTGGTGAGTAATAGGAAAGAGAGCAACATGTGTGCTGGTCATTCTGTGTGTTTGGTAAAACTTTAAATTAACTTTTTGATAATTCTGTTAGTTTATGTCCTTTCATATCCTGTCTTTAACCTTCCTTTGTTGAAATTATCCAACCTCAAACTTATACTCTGCTTTCTCCCTTCAGCTTCCCTCTCCTAATGGTGAGAGGCAATTAATTTAAAAGGGAAAGACAGCCTGTTGTGCTTTGTTTTACTTGTGCTGAACATGAAACTGACTTCTGAAGTTTACAAAATGCAAACGAAAAAGTATTGGGTAATTTTCAATTCTTAAGTTTTTGGCATGGGCCACACCCATGTGTAGGATATTGAGTTTGTAAGTATGACTTTAATGAATTTGATCCAACTTATTGGGACTAACGATAACTTTGCACAGCTCTAATATTTATGGCTGATCTTCCAAATCCTAGTCATCTTCTGATTTTGTCACAATGCACGGACTTGGCAGGCCCCTTAATCACACACACAGAGACGTACTGAAGGCTAACTACTTTATTGAGTATAAAAACAGTTCCAAAGAATATAGTCCAATGATAAATGATATAGTCCAAAAGGCTTGAAGTAAGAATGTCCAAAATAACGAAGCAAACAGGCAAAAAGCTTGACAAGGCTCCGCAGCCAATGCGGATCAGGAAACAAGGCAAGGCTCCGCAAACCAATGCGGATCAGGAAAACAAGGCAAAGCAAAACAAGGCAAGGCTTGATGACCACCGCTTAGCTTGTGGCCCCACTCCGCTTCACGCCTATTCAGGTAAGACGTGGCCGGAGAACTGAGGATTCGTTCCCACGGATCCTATACTTAATCCTTCGGCCGAGGTCCTCGGCGCTCTAGGCTTCTTCGTCTCCAATCCCTGCTGACGGACCTCGGCCGGTCTAGGGCCCGGGACCAATCCCTCCTACTAGCCTCGATGTTCCGTCTCCTATCAAAGGTTCGACCTTGTCTCTCGGCAGCTGTGTTGCTATCTCCTTGAGAGCTTTCCTCCCTAGCCATTTCCCATACGCTTTGTTCCATATCTTCCTCAGGGGGCTCCTGGGAAGATCTCCCTCCGGGTGTTCATAACTCCCTGGATCGCTATCAGACTGCACCTGGTGATCTGAATCATCCCTTGGACCAAAACACATTTCTTCCCAGGCCAAGCTCTCTGTGGGCGAAAGAGGCCCTTGCGGGAAAGCTGCCCTTCACCCCAGTCATCTAGCTCATCCTCAGAATCCTGTTCTATCACGGCCGGTTCTAATGCTAATGGGACCCCAGGCCCTGTCCCCTGCCCTCCAGGCACAAACGAGAACTGCTGTGCTACACTATCCCCCCCCTCAGGGCCCCTCCTAGGCCGCCCCCGAGGTTTGGGCTTGTCAGGGTACTTGCGATGGAACCGAGCAACAAGGTCCGGGGCATGGACGTCCCGAGCCCGCGTCCACGAACGTTCTTCCGGTCCAAAGCCTTTCCAGTCAATGAGATACTCCAGCTTCCAGTAGCGGATACGCGCATCCAGGATGTCCCACACCTCCAACTCCTCCTCGCCGTCACGCATCACAGGGGGAGGGGGCGGCTGCGTCACATCAGGCCGCACCCCCTTCGCCGGGTGGAGCAAAGAACGGTGAAACACAGGGTGGATCTTCATGTCCGCTGGGAGTTGCAGTTTGAAAGAAACAGGCCCCACCTTCTCCAACACTGTGTAAGGCCCCAAAAATCGAGCATCCAACTTGCGGCTAGGCCTCTGTGTGGGCAGATTCTTGGTAGACAACCAAACTTTATCCCCCACCAGAATCGCAGGGCCCTCCTGGCGCCGCCGGTCCGCCATCCGCTTGTAATCCGCTTTAGCCTGGTCCAATTGAGTGCGCAGCAAGTCTTGCAAGGCAGTGAGCTCCTGAAGCCAGTCTTTCGCTTCCGACGCCCCTTCGGACGGATCCACCGGAGGGTAGAAGCGAGGATGGTGTCCATAGTTGGCAAAGAAAGGAGTCTCCTTGATGGATTCGTGCGTCGCATTGTTGTAGGCGAACTCAGCCAGAGACAACAAGGACGCCCAGTTGGTTTGCTGATAGTTGACATAGCACCGTAGGTACTGTTCCAAGGTGGCATTGACCCTTTCGGTCTGTCCGTCAGACTGGGGGTGATGAGCCGTGGACATCCGCACATCAATCCCCAGCAACTTCTGGACAGCCTTCCAGAACTGGGAAGTGAACTGGGTGCCGCGGTCGGTCACCAGACTCTGAGGCAGGCCATGTAGCCGGAACACATGCTGCACAAACATATCAGCAGTCTCTTTGGCAGTAGGTACCCCCACACAGGGGATGAAGTGTCCCATCTTGGTAAAACAGTCCACCACGACCAGGATCGTGGTAAAGCCCTTGGACTTGGGCAAATCTGTGATGAAGTCGGCCGAAATCATCTTCCAGGGAGCGGAAAGGGTGGGAAGCGGCTGAAGCAACCCCGCCGGCTTGCCCCCCGGGTTCTTGGCCCGCTGACACACAGGGCAAGAGCCCACATAGTCCTCCACATCCCTCCGTACCTTAAGCCACCAGAAATCCCTGAGGACCAATTGCAGGGTCTTGAACAACCCGAAATGGCCAGCAGCCCGACTATCGTGGCAAAGGTTGAGAATGTCCTCCCTCTCGGGCCCGGGGGAAACATAAACAGAGTCACGGTGGTAGAGAACCCCGTTCTTTACCTGAAAAGGGGCTTGCACCCCCTTGGTCAACTGGTCTTGCACCCAGGGATCAGTCCGTTGGCGCGCCTGGACCCGCTCACTCAAAGGTCTCTTGTCCTTAGGGGCCGGCGGAGCCAACGGAGGGTGCACAGGAGCCGCCCGGGCCGCAGCAAAGTTCTCCGCTTTCAGGAGACGGGCCTCAGAAAGCCCCTCCCCGCCACGAACATACTGCGGCTTCCGAGACAGGGCATCAGCTTGCTTGGTCTGCTTAGGGGTCACATAGTGAATGCGGAAATTGAATCTCTCAAAGAACAGGGACCATCTCTGTTGCCTCTGGTTCAATTTGCGCTGGGACTTCAAGTGTTCCAAGTTGCGGTGGTCAGTGTGCACCTCCACCGGAAACTTGGCCCCTTCAAGCAGATGTCGCCACACTTCAAAAGCCACCTTGATGGCCAGGAGCTCCTTCTCCCAAATGGTATAGTTCTTTTCCGGGGCCGTGAGCTGCCTGGAGTAGTAGGCGCAGGGCAACAAGTCCGTCCCCTGCGGTTGTAGCAGGATCGCTCCCACCGCCACATCCGACGCGTCGGCCTGCACGATGAAAGGGGTGCGGGGATTGGGGTGCTGGAGAAGCGGCTGCGTGGTGAACAGCTGCTTCAGTTTCCGGAACCCCACGTCCGCCTCCGGCGTCCACCGGAACGGCACCTTTCCCCGCAGGCACTGGGTGATAGGATCAGCCCACTTGGCAAAGTCCGGGATGAACTTTCTGTAGTAGTTGGCAAAGCCCAGGAACCTTTGAATGTCCTTCTTGCTGGCCGGAGCCGCCCAGTCAGCCACAGCTTGGACCTTGGTGTCATCCATGGCAATGCCCGTTGGGGAAATGCGGTAGCCCAAAAAGTCTACCTCCCGCAGATCAAAAGCACATTTCTCCAGCTTAGCATAGAGCCCGTGGGCTCTCAGTCTCAGGAGTACTTCCTTGACGTGGCGGTCATGGGTCACCTGATCTGGAGAAAAAATCAGCAGGTCGTCCAGGTAGACCGCCAGATAACGATCTAGCAGGTCCCGGAAAATGTAATTCATGAAATGTTGGAAACAGGCTGGAGCGTTGCACAAACTGAATCCCATCACCAGGTATTCAAAACTGCCCCACTTGGTCTGGAAGGCTGTCTTCCATTCGTCGCCCTGGCGAAGCCGGACAAGGTTGTAAGCGCCCCTCAGGTCCAGTTTAGTGAACACCTTGGCTCCCCGCATCCGCTCCAGAAGCTCGGGGATCAGGGGAAGGGGGTAGCGGTTCCGAACCGTGATCTTGTTAAGTTCCCGATAGTCATTGCAGAGCCGCAACTCCCCCGATTTCTTTTTGACAAAAAGAATGGGCGCCCCCGCCGGGGACTGGGAGGGCCGAATGAAGCCCTTCTGCAGGTTCTCATCCAAAAAATCCCAGAGAGCCTGTTGCTCTGGTTCCGAGAGAGGGTAGAGTCTGCCCCGCGGGATAGGGGCTCCGGGTTCGAGTTCAATTGCACAATCGTAGGGCCGGTGGGGAGGCAAACGCTCTGCCTCCTTCTCGCTGAAAACGTCCCAGAATCCAGCATATTTCTTGGGCAGTGTGGCCACCGTCTCAACTTCCTGGGCCTGACAAGCCCGGGCCGTCAGACAGTGACTCTGGCAATGGTCGGAGGCAAAAATGAGCTGTCTCTTGGTCCAAGGAATCTGGGGATCATGAAGGGCGAGCCACACAATGCCCAGGACAATGGGAAAGTCAGGGAGCTTGGTCACAAGAAAAGAAATGTCCTCTTTATGAGAGCTGGTCCACATCTTGGTAGGGGCTGTATACTGAGTCACAGCCCCCGTCTTCAGGGTTCGCCCATCAATAGTTTGTACCCCCTTGGGCTTTTTTGGAGATCAAGAAATTGTAATCCGGCAGACTTGGCATAGTCTGCATCGATGAAGTTGTTGGTGGCCCCCGAGTCAATCATGGCATGAACCATCATCGGCCCCTTCTCGGGCGACCACAGGCCAACCATTACAAGGAACAATTGTCCAGTCTTGGGTTCAGGGGGAAGAGAAGCGACGTCGGCCGAGTGAGTGAACCCTCTTACACTCGACCGGCCCCTTCCCCCGTCGCCTGGATGGCTTCTTCAGCCTCCGGGACCCCTCCAACTGCGGCGGAGGCTCGAGGAGTCTTTCCACGCGGCTTTTGGGGGCATTCCTTCGAAAAATGTCCAGCCCCCCCACAGTACCAACACAGGTTCAAACGTTGCCGCCGAGCTTTTTCGGCCTGGTCCACCTTGGGCCGCACCGTGCCGAGTTGCATGGGTTCCGGGTTGGCGGAGCGGGCTGTCGGGGCACGAACTGTCCAGTCCCAGGCTCCCTTCGCGCCGTCGGCTTCTCCACCACACTTTTGTCCCATCGCCGCCGGGTTTGCAGTCCCGCTTCGACACGTAAACTCAAGGTGATCGCCGCCTCCAAATCCTCGGGGTGGGGTTTTTTAACATTTCTTGCTGTAGCTCCGCGGTCAGCCCTGCGGTGTAGTGGTAACGCAACGCCGACACGTTCCACTGCACCTGGGCGGCCAGCACTCGAAAACGAGAAATGTATTGAGACAGGGACAGGTCCTTCATCGTCAGCCGGGCTAAGTCGCGCTCGGCCAGCTCTTCATTCACGGGTGGCCCCCAGGTCGCCCGGATGGCATCTCTGAAAGCCCGGAGCGTTTGCGTATGGGGAGACTGAGCCCGGATCAACGACGTAGCCCACGTCGCAGCCGTTCCCTCCATGAGGTTAAAAACAAACCCCAGTTTGGCGCGGTCAGTCGCAAATTCGGTGGGTCGCAGCTCCAGGTACAGGTCCACTTGGCAGAGAAACACCTCCACTTGAGCAGGGTTGCCCCCAAAGCGGCTAGGCGTAGCCACTCCCGGGTGGCGCCCGGCTCTGGTCCGTAGCTCTCCCACCTCCTGTTGTAGGGCTACCACCTCTGCGTCCGTCAGGCCTGCCATGGCTGCTACCGCCGTGGGTCGCTTCCGTCGGCGTCCCGTGGTGTGATAAGGGGTTCGTAGGTTCTCCGGCCAACTGTCACAATGCACGGACTTGGCAGGCCCCTTAATCACACACACAGAGACGTACTGAAGGCTAACTACTTTATTGAGTATAAAAACAGTTCCAAAGAATATAGTCCAATGATAAATGATATAGTCCAAAAGGCTTGAAGTAAGAATGTCCAAAATAACGAAGCAAACAGGCAAAAAGCTTGACAAGGCTCCGCAGCCAATGCGGATCAGGAAACAAGGCAAGGCTCCGCAAACCAATGCGGATCAGGAAAACAAGGCAAAGCAAAACAAGGCAAGGCTTGATGACCACCGCTTAGCTTGTGGCCCCACTCCGCTTCACGCCTATTCAGGTAAGACGTGGCCGGAGAACTGAGGATTCGTTCCCACGGATCCTATACTTAATCCTTCGGCCGAGGTCCTCGGCGCTCTAGGCTTCTTCGTCTCCAATCCCTGCTGACGGACCTCGGCCGGTCTAGGGCCCGGGACCAATCCCTCCTACTAGCCTCGATGTTCCGTCTCCTATCAAAGGTTCGACCTTGTCTCTCGGCAGCTGTGTTGCTATCTCCTTGAGAGCTTTCCTCCCTAGCCATTTCCCATGCGCTTTGTTCCATATCTTCCTCAGGGGGCTCCTGGGAAGATCTCCCTCCCGGGTGTTCATAACTCCCTGGATCGCTATCAGACTGCACCTGGTGATCTGAATCATCCCTTGGACAAAAACACATTTCTTCCCAGGCCAAGCTCTCTGTGGGCGAAAGAGGCCCTTGCGGGGAAAGCTGCCCTTCACCCCAGTCATCTAGCTCATCCTCAGAATCCTGTTCTATCACGGCCGGTTCTAATGCTAATGGGACCCCAGGCCCTGTCCCCTGCCCTCCAGGCACAAACGAGAACTGCTGTGTTACAGATTTCCTGACTCCAGTCTCTCTTCTGAATTATGATTGAACCAAAATATGGAAAAGCTTGAACTATTTCAATATTTACATAACAAGCCTTAATGTTATGTAAATACTTTCTGATCATTATTTTGTTTTTTGAATGCTGTCTTTACACTTTCATCCTTGACTATCTTCAGTAATTGTTTCAAGTCTTCACTGCTTTTTGGTGTCATCAGAACGTCTTAAATTTTGATATCCTTCAATTTTTCACACCTCCTTCCACTCAGTACAATTCTGCTTAATGTATTATATGTTCAGCATGCATGTTAAAACAGTATGTTTAAAAACAACCCAACTGACTCTCTCGCCAATTGGAATACCTGTTTGTAAAAATTTCATGAGTTACACTGTCAACACTTTGACAGATTGCTACATTTGTCTTGCAGAAGATAAAATAAGCAAGAGTTTTTAATAGTGTTTTGGATACAGAAGATGTGTTCAACAGAACATGATAGAATATAAATAAAAATATTTGTAAAAAGTGCCTAGATTTTGAATTAATGTTTAAATCTATTATTATTCATATAATGTTCTGATGGTAGCCTTTTGTCTTGTATCTAGGCTAAGTATCAGGATGATCAAATATTGTGGCACACTTATTTTTAACTGCAATCCATAGCTTTTCATGATTATTCTGCACAATCAAAAACTTTGCTATTATTTAAAAAGCACAGGCTGGTTTTATTATGAAATTCTTTGCAATATGGTCCCCAATCCCTTTTCTAAACACAACTTTGACTTCTGGCATGTCTTGCTCTATATAGGGCCAAAAGATTGTGTTGCAAAATTTTGAGCATTAGTTAACTTGGATGGGAGATTAATACAACCACTTTGCAATGAATTTCATGAGGTTGAAATGTACATTGAGAGTTTCTACCCTACAGACCATTGTTTTGTTTTTCATATTTGCTGGCAGATATTTGTTAGAATTTAGGTAGATTTTTCTCTCTTTAGCTTTCAACAGCTTTCTCATTTCCTAGTGATTTATTTCTCCAAAGTGTTTAGAGAGTAGCTTCATCTTTTAATACTGTAATATTATAGTTAAACAAACCTGTAACATTGATACTGTAACATTATAGTTAACCTGTAACATTAATACTGTAACATTATAGTTAAACAAACAAGGTTATGCTCTTGTTGTCCCCAAAAGTAAAAAAAAAAGGTAATGCATTACTTTTATCAGCTTTAGTCAAAGCATTCTTGCTGATGTAATCTTGGAATGAATTACAATAAAGGATGTATGAAGTTTCTCTGGTCATAAAATCTGCTACATAGAATCTAAGCAAGGGTTAAGGGATAGAAAATCAAACACTCCCATTTGAAATCAGTTTGTTTGCCAAACTCATAAACCATAAAATATCATATCATTTTGCAAAACAAAATGCCCATAAAAACCAGAAAGGAGAGCATGAGGAGTGATACATTGGACCACGCATTTGTCATGATTCATTTACGAAACAAACCGACCCCAATTTGCTTTTCTGTATGAACTGGACCATACTATTTAAACAGCTACAATGAATCATTCCCCAATTCTTAAGATTGGCCCTCCAGGTACAAAGGTGTGTCTCCAATGCCACCCTATGTCTGGAGACTGGCTTCCTGATAATTGCGGCCAGGGTGTGGGTGGTTATACTGAACTTTTGGCTTAAACAATCCCTTTCTCCCCTTGGCCTTGAACCTCTTACTATGAGGGTTGAATGAAAAGTAATGCCTCCACCTTCAGTACTTTGGCTTGCATGGGAATATTTTAATAAATTAAATGCAGAAGTAATCCTTAGAATGTGCTCTTTAACTACCACTATTCACTTTCCCACATAATAACTAGACAATTGGATACATTTCTGCCAACAATGAACAAGTTTTCTGAAGCCAACATGGAAGAAGTCGACACTCTGTTTCCACAACCAGTGTCTCACAGTTCTCTCAACATCTTCATCAGAAGCATAATGATGTCCCCGCAGATCTTCTTTATTATCGGCAACAGATGGAAGTCAGACGGTGCTAAATCTGGACTGTGTGGAGGATGCCGTATGGTGGTGAGATCCAGTCTCTGAAGTTCTGCTGTGGTGCGCTTTCATTTCAGGCCTCAGCATCCTGGGTACCCATCATGCACAAATCTTCTGATAGCCAAGCAAAGCAACAAAGTGACCTACACGTTCTTGTGACATGCAGATTATACTTGAAATTTCTCTCTGAGTGATACGACGATCACCCTGAATCAATCTGTCAACCTTTTGCCTGTGATACTCGGTGGTTGCTGTCACAGGACATCCAACTCTTTGTTTGTCACACAAGTCAGATGTTCCCACCTCAACATCTTTAAACTTACTCACCCAACAATACACAGTACTCACATCAACACAATCACTATAAACAGCTTGCATTCTCTGATGAATCTCCTTTGGGGTGACACCTTCTGCTGTCAAGAAATCAATGACTACACATTACTTAAGTCGCATTGACCGACCGTCTGTGCAGGGTTCCATACTTTGGAATTTAACAACACAACCATTCAATGCTAAGGTTTCTTGCCAAAATGGAACTGTAGAGGAGAGTCTACTGAACAAGCCAGTACCTGCTGCATACCAGTACTGCCATCTGTTGAGGAGTTACGAAGGTAGATACAATACTTTTCATTCAATCCTCGTATATTGGATGACCTTCAGTCCAGATGGGAAAAAACAAAGGCAGCCAAAATTTCATCCTTAGGCTTCTCTCCAGGACTGCTAACCAGCATGAGCTATGACCAAGCCAAATCTGATTAGACAACAAGTAACTGACACTGAGCACCAATTAGATTTAGCCAATGCCCTATCCTTTATTATGATGGAGTCCTTAGGTTTTGTCCCTCCCCTATGAAATATCTAACAGTGCTGGAGGTTTCCAGCCATTGGAGGGCCTTTACTCTGGCATGTTGCCATGCCCTCCCATCTGCCATTTTGGAAGGTCATTACCAGAAGACCCCATACACCAAGAGAGTGCACCCATATGACTCAGGACATATAGAGGCAATGGAACATATGCTTCTTCAGTGCCTGTTCTATAGATATATTTGATCCCATCTCATTACGCCATGGCTATACAAACACCCAGGACACTCTGGACAATTTTACATTTCCCTACTCCTTTCAGATACTAACTTGGCTATAATTTATAATGTTGCCAAGTTCTGCACAGCAGTGATTAAAATCCAGCAGTCGATGACTAATAGCACAAGTTGGTAGAAGTCAAGATTTTATACTAACAGAAAATTGGGATTATAGTCTTTTAATTATAGTATGGATGTTGCTCCCTCCTCTGTTTATTTATTTATTTATTTATTATTCAATCTTATATTCCGCTCCTCCCTGCAGGCTCGGGGTGGATCACAACAAACAGTAAAAATGCTGCGCATACAACTTGCAGCCATACATAGCATAAAAACATAACACATAAAACCGGTATACATTAAAATCAGAAAATTCGATTTCTAAAAACTCCAGGCATAACCCCTCAGGGCAGGATTAGCTTGTCAATTAGTCAAAGGCCATTTTAAAAAGAACAGTCTTATAAGCTCTTCGAAAAGGGCCGAGCTCTGAAATCGCTCGGGTAGCATCAGGCAGCGAGTTCCACCATACTGGGGCCACCACAGAGAAGGCCCTCTGCCTCGTTGTGGATAGATGGCAGGAGCGGATCGATGGGACCAATAGCAGATTTTGCTCTTCTGAACGTAGTGATCTCGGGGGAACATACGGGGCAAGGCGGTCCCTCAGATACACAGGCCCTAGACCGTGCAAGGCCTTAAAGGTAAGTACCAGCACCTTGAAGACTATTCGGTACTCTATGGGAAGCCAGTGCAGTTGCCGGAGGATGGGAGTAATGTGCTCAGTAATTTGACTGGTCATTGACCATAATAAAGTTAACTTGAACTTGTATCATTTATATTATATTAAAAACAAAACAATTTTCCGTTTTTAACAGGGGAGCAGGAAAAATAAACTGGGTGGAGGACAGGCAGAAAAATGTACAGAGAGTTTTTAAAAAACCAAGGAAAATATAAATTCTGCAAATTAGACTGGCTGAACTAACAGTTAGAAACATGAAAGGATTAATAAGGGCCATTCCACCCTACTAGATCAACTTGTTTTTCTCCCACTGCAATAAGGAACCTGGTTTTTTCTATTTAAAAAAGGCAATATCCATAAACCAGAATGTGTTTTGTTTAGAAGACAAAAGAGCACCAGTTTTGCTAAAGGATGATGTTGTGTGTACTTTCCTGAGGCAGTTACAAGCTAACTCAAAGGGAGGTAGAAATAAGAATGTCTCATCTGGGATTAATTTAAAGGCAAGCTTTCTTCCCTCGTGATGAAAGCCCTTTGCTTTGTGTGTTTTCAATCATGCAGCTGCAATCACACTCTTTCCTTATTCAACTTGTACCAAGGATTTTCTGCCTGCTAATTTAGCTGTAAAGGCTAAAAACATCCCCTAGAATAATGCTACATTTGTTTCTTTGACAACCTCCTACAAAATTGCAGAATGTAAACTGCCCCCTCCTTGAATATTTGTAAAAACACACATTTGAGTTTGTTTTTTAGGACACAGAATGCCCTAGAGGTTGAGGAAAACAGTAGTTTGGGTAAGTAATTCCAGTTCAATCTCACTTTCCAATCTGTAAAATGAGATTAGGAAAAGAAAAGCCACTTACGTTCAGTGAGGCATTGTAAAAGGGATAAGATTTCAAAGATGAATGATTAAAACTGGCAAAAATTTGGATACATTTCACAATTATGCTACTATGATTTCACTTTAACTGCCAGGCTAACATCCTATGCAGTCCTGGGATTTGCGGTTGAGGACAGCAAAATTTTCCGCAAGAAAGCTCTAGTACTAAATGACAAACTCCAGGATTCCATGCAATGGAGCCATGGTAGTTAAAGTAGAGTCATAGCATGTGTTGTGAAATGGCCTTGGTTTACCCAAATTAGGGACAAGAAACGTCTGCACCAGGGTGGGTGACAGATGGGAGATGACATTATTTCAGTGGGGACATAGATGGGTTCTCTATCTGTTGCTGGACTGAAATTCTCAGCCACACTAGATAACATACCAAATGGTGAAAAGTACTTGGAACTACAAGTCAGTAGTTTTTGAAGGGATGCACATTGTATATCCCATCATGTACTAAAAGCTCTATATAAAAAGCTATTACAGGAAATGAAAGACTCGGCTATACCTTTTCTCCCTAACAGATAGTTTCTATCTGTGTGGAGCACTCTCCCTTGTGTGTTTCACATGGAGGGCACTTCACAAATATAGGGTCCTTTTCTAACAGCCTGCAGTGTTACACTCAACTTTGTCAGATAATATTTTCTGTATATATTTATACAGTCAGAGACGGGGTAGAAACACACTCTTGTTCAATTTCTATTCCCTATTTGCTGAAAGATGATTAAAAATATTAGCATAATTTCAACAGTTGTACAAGGACTGGAAAACCTTGAACAAGTCATTGCTTTGGCATGAGTATCCCATCACTAAAATATGAATAAGAAAATTTTATCTTCTTTAGAAAATGATGTCTTCCCACTACCACATACTAATGATAGTTAGTCTTTTGCAGTACAAAAGGGGAAAGAAGTAGGGAACGTAGAAGCACTTTTTTGGGCCAACCAATTTACTTTATTTTTTGCAGATGCATGGATGAGATACAGTGTTAAGTTGCAGGTATTGAAAGATGTTACTTAGTAGGGATGAGATCAGAGGATAATGTCATATACCATCAATATAACAGTGCATAAATATCTATGGCTTTAATACTGTGCACCAGCAATACATCCAAATATCTAATCCCTGGATCTCTAGTATGACTTAACATCCCATTCCTGATTGTTTAGCTACAGGAGTCGTGTGTATGTACAAATGTACAGTATATATGTTGGCTTCAAGTCTGTATGCTGCTCTGAGTCCCTCTCGGGGTGAGAAGAGCAGGGTATAAATATAGGAAATAAATAAATAAATAAATAAAGAAGTCACCCACAGATTTGTGAAGAGTCTCTTAGACAGGAGGCCAAATGGCCTTGCTCCCTGGGGAATCCATTGGAATTCTCATTTGAATTGGAACTGTTTCAAGCCCATTATAACACTGATCCCAAGAACAAGTCAATGGTGCCAGTAAGCAACAGCATGGAAGCTATAAATTGCAACAACGTTTGCTTCGGAGGCAAAGGTCTTGCTGAAATAA
Source organism: Anolis apletophallus (assembly GCA_030556195.1). Taxonomy (NCBI): domain Eukaryota; kingdom Metazoa; phylum Chordata; class Lepidosauria; order Squamata; family Anolidae; genus Anolis; species Anolis apletophallus. The sequence goes on along the minus strand of JARBWK010000008.1, from coordinate 62,422,982 downwards.
AGAAAATAAAAGGAAAATACAAGCTTTGGTGAAGCATATGTGAACTGACATTAAAGGGAAGAAGAGAACCTGAATATATTTCTGACATTATACTCTTGACACTTCCAGATATGAAGCTAAATATCAGCCTGGGATGTACTTGATTTATTAGACAACAAAGATGTGAAACACATGAAAGGATTATTATATGAATATTTGCAAGAGTACAGAAATGCTAAGTGTATACTTTGCTTTAGACTTCACTGTAGAGCAGTTTGGGCACATGGATCTGACACATCTTTGAGCCCTTTTTGGCATGGTGTGAAGAGTGGAACTATAAAAGAACTTAAGCAACCAATACAATTCTGGTGCAAATTGATAACTTGCAATCATTGGGTCTAAGCATTGACTTAAACATTCCTGAAATAGATCAAAAGTAATGGTTTAGTAGTCTAGACATTAGCGTCACATCCAGAAATATTTCTATGTGTTAACAAAGATGCAGATATGGTGATCCTCCATTAGAATAAACATATCCAATTCGATAATTATTAGATTCTAAGATTCTAAAATGATTCGTACTAGAGATTATTTTAAGAAACACGGGAAGCTGATAAACTACAAACCCATTGATCACATAAATTGTTGGAAAGCTTGATAAGAGCTAGGATCATCAAATATATTGATGATTAAACCTTGCTGTGGAAGAATTGGCCTGGCATCAGCAAAAAGGAGTCTCACTGAACCTTTTGGATATCTTTGTGCGTCATCAAACATAGATGAGGCAATCTTTTTAGCAGCATATACATATTTAGCTCTCAGTGGGCATAACATGAAGTTAGAGAGCTATATCCCTATGTGGGGGGAATATGGGGAGATATTGCAAAGAAGGTGACTGAAAGTAATTTGACATATGAGCATACAGCAATATTTAAAATGGTTAAAATATTCATGGCGACCTCAAAAAAAATGATCACAGGATTGTTTAGTGGTGGGATTTCTTTCTCAGAGCCTTTCTCTGAGGCTATGAGAATATTCCTTGCCAAAAGTTATCCCATGGGTTCCCATGACCAAGCAGCAATTTGAACCTTGGTTTCTGAAACTTGGGAGTCCAACAGTGAAAACACTAAACTATGCTTTCTTTCCATGGTTCTGTTATTCTTTTAAAGGGAGCACATTTTGCAATCTGAGATGTTGCCAAGCTTCAGCTTTTGAAGCAGAGATGGAAAAAATGTGGCTCTTCAGATGTTGTGGAACAGCAACTCCCTCACCTTTGGCTGTGATAGCTAGGGCTAGTCCAATGACATATGGAAAGCCACACTTTGCCCATTTTTGTTGTAAAGTGTTATGGTGGTGGGTTTCTTGATTGAGTCTATCCATCTGGAATGAGATCTTCTTTTCTTACCCCTTTCCACTCTATCCAGCATTCTTATCTTTCCTAATGAGTGATTTCTTCTCATGATATGGCCTAATTGCGACAATCTCATTTTAGTCATCTTGACTTCTAGGGCAAGTTCAGGCTTGATTTGCTCAGTATAATATGGTCTCTGTATCCATAGAACAAATATATGTGGTTTCACTTATCCACTATTTCACTCATTCACTCAGGGCATCCTGTACAAGCTATATCCCCTTTGTTGTTTACCCATGAAAACCAATAGGATTTGTAATTATCCATAATTCATGTATTTATGTGAAGTCTGGGGCCCTTTTTACATTGACACTATAATGCAGCTTGAGGACGATTAAAGATATACACACATTTTGCTGTGCAGTGGATCATATTTCATGCCTGGAACCATTTTGAGGCCAGAAAGGTGAGTTCATTAACAGTTAAACTGGACCTCAAACCTCTCTGTGGGTTTCTCCCCATTTCCCAGAGAGATGTGCATCAATGCTCCAGAGGTGTAAGAGTGGAAATAATCCATTACCCCTCTCAGGGAATCAAGTTTCCTTCAGTTAGCTAGCAATGTTCTTTGGGCATTTCTTGGCAGCCCCCGTTCTTGACTCTACAATATGCTTCAGTGTGGGCAGTTGTCTATATAGGCAGTTTCTGGGTTACAAACAAGACAGGTTGTGTACGTTTATTCTTCAGTCCAATTTGTATGTAAGTCGAGACAGGTACATTCTTAAGTGTAACTCCAGCCAAACTTATTTTTAGTGGGTGGTTGTGAGTTTTCCAGACTTTGTATAGCATAGGGAAGGGTTAACACCCCTGCAATATTTGTTTTTCTGTCTGTGTCCCTGTTCAGAAGATCTCACCTCACTTTGTGTTGGTGTAACAATGAGGGTTTGAAAATTTGGAGTTGTGGAAACAAGGATTGGAGAGAGAGCTTCATTGGAGATAGCTTTTCCACTGTTGGAGACAACTTCCTGTTGTCTCATCCCCATTCTTAACCATGAGTTTCTGGTGACTTCTTCAATGCACAGCTTTCTGTTTAATCCAGTGGTTTCCAGTCCATGGACCACCAGTGTTCCCCAAGAACTAAAATATAGTCCGTGGTCTCACCTTTCCTACACCGTTGCAACAAGAGCTATTGGTCTCGCAAAACCCTCTTATAGTGCCAAGGCTACAGGGATATTGGGAGGAGAGAGGCTGACTACCCACAAAAGGTGTGACAACAAGCCTCCTGACTGCTGCTGCTCCTCCTCCTCCCTTCCCCTGAGTGGACCCATTCCATGTGGCACCTAGAAGTGGGGGCACCTTGGTGTCTGTTTTTAGGCCTGTTTCTGGGGTTATTTGGGGTGATGGTTCAGAAAATTGCATTGGATAGAAGACATCAGTGTAAATTATTAAAATGATTTTCTGTGGGTGAGCAGATGGTGACTATTGGATGGCATATGTTCTGTATCAGAAACTAGAGCCAATGTGGTCTATCCGATGCAATTTTCAGGAATCTGCCCCCCCCCCCCCAAATAACCAAACCAAATCTAAAGTTGACCAAAAACTGATTTGTAACCCTTTTGGTACTAATGTTGGTCCCTGGTCAAATGGTCCCTGGTCAAAAAAGGTTGGGAACCACTGGTTTAATTGATGCCAAGTCGACTTCGAACTGCATTGTACGATCAGTATAGAAAGGCTAGGCATGGGCAAACTTGGCCCCTCCAAGTATTTTGGACTTCAACTCCCACCATTCCTAACATCCTCAGGTCCTTTCCTTTTCCCTCTCAGCCACTTAAGGGGGTGATAGTATGTTAGGGGTGATCGTATGATAGCTGGGTCCGGAAGCTCTGAGCGTTACGCACATTCTGCAACAGCGGTTGTGAATAAGGGAATAAGAGCAGCACACTGAGAGTAGGAATATATTTAGTAGTTGCATTTGGTGGAAGGATAGAAAGGAGGGGAGGGTTATAAGTTTTAGGGTTGGGGTTTGGGGTAGGATTAGGATAAGGTTTAGGGTTTGGGTTACGGTTTGGGGTTTGGATTACAGTTTGGGTGGTTTAGGGTTAGGATTAGGGTTAGAGTAAAATTTAGGGTAAGGGTTTGGGTTCCGGTAAGGGTTAGGGTTTTACCATTACAGAACTCTTACATTCCTTCGATAATATGTGTCCAGCCTGGCTTACAGTACTTCAGTCTGTTCTGTTCTGCGTTGCGCAAACAGCGTTCCTGAAGGAGCGAAGCAGAAACAGCGTAACGCTTCCGGAACCAGCAATCGGGAATGTGACGCAGCTGGCTAAGTGTCAGCTGCATAAGATCTCTCTGACCAGTAGGTCATGACTTCGAGGCCTGCCCGGATCGAGGTGGGTGCTCGGCCTTAAGTGTAGCCTGCTGTCGACCTTTGCAGCCTGAAAGACAGTTGCAGCTGTCAAGTAGGAGACAAAGGTACCACATTAAGTGGGGAGGCAAATTTTGGCTGAATTATGAGGCCATAAAAAGAACTCCAGGCACGCTGAGGAATGCGGAAGGAACAACAAGGGACGCTGGAACGCTGAGAGATGACGAGTGCGTCAGCTCCCCCTGGTGGCCAGATTTGCCTCTGTTCGTTTATATGTGTGTAATATGTCAAAAATGTATATACTGTTCTGTGATAAACGGTAGGGATTGTCTGCTTGAATATGGACCTATAATCCACCCTGAGTCCCCTTTGGGGTGAGAAGGGTGGAATATAAATAAAGTAAATACAATAAACTATTGCCCTGTTAGGAATGGTGGGAGTTGAAGTCCAAAACACTTGGAGGATCCACGTTTGTCCATGCCTGAGACAGGCCTTTGGAAGTTATCCTCAGGGACTGTACTGTATGTGATGTGTGTCCAATGGTAGTAGGAGGAATCTCTCCCTTTCCAAATGCCATTCTTGACCCTGGCCTTCAGAAAGACATCATGTGAGGAGCCCTGTGTGCCTACACAAGGCGCCCCTTTCTCCCTTGGCAACCTTCTCTCGCTCCCTCAACTATGTGTGCGCGTGGGGGTGTGTTTCTCATTTGTTGCGGTTGTGATGCATCCAAGGAGCAAACAGGGCGGCTCTGTGCTTCGCCTCGCGCCTGGCGGGCCTCTTCAGCACTCTGGCTATCTCCTCCTCAGCCTTGAAGGGCGGTCAGTCAGTCAGTCGCGAGGTATTTATAGCCGGCCGGCTTGCCTAGCTGCCTGTCGCGCGCGCGGGAGCGAGCGAGAGAGAGAGCGAGTGGGGGGCGCACGCACCCACCCCTCGCCCCTCCGGTGGGAAAAGGGGCGGAGCCTGCGCGGCCGGGGCGTGTGTTGCGTGAGTCCACCGAGCCCAGCCCCGGGCGAGCCGTCCACCTGCAGCCATTTGCCTCCGCTTCAACGCCGGCCGAGGCCGCAACACCTCGCTCGCGGAGAGACGCACCCCGCGGACGGCGACGTCGGCTCCGAAGGCGGCATGGAGGAGGAGGAGGGTAAAAGCAAAAGCAAAACAATGCTCCCCATCCAGCCAACCGGCTCAATGGCTTTCCTCTTCCTTTTTCCCCCCCCCCCGGCGGGTTGGCGCCTTGACTTCCTCCTTCTTCCCTTTTGGAGATGCGCTTCAGAGGCGAAGGAAGGCCAGGGGGTGGTCTTGTTTTGGCGGGGAAATGGAGAGCCCTCACCGCCTCAGGGCCACTTCTTTGTTCTTGGTGGCGACTTGGAAGGGCTCTTTTGGTCGAGAGGGAGATTTTTTTCCCCCCTTCCACACGTCGCAGAGAAAAGTTACTTTCTCTCACAGCATTTCCCAGGGTTGCTGGGGCACATTGCTACTTTGGCTTCACCCCTCCCTCCGCCTGAGTCTGGCTGTGCAGTATCCTCATCTGCCCTCTCATGTCTTGCACTTTCTTTCTAGGAGGAGGAAGGAGGAGGGAGGCTGCTTCCCAAATCTCTCCCTGCCAGTAGTGACTACAGCTATTCATGCCCTTATCAGCTATGGCCACTCACTGACTAACTTTGCTCCCATGAGGGAAGTCAAGGAAGGAAGGGGTTGGGTGGGGAGGACCCAATGCAATCCGCCCATTTAATGTAAATAAACCCACACCCTCCCTCCTCACACTCTTTTGCTTCCTTCCACTCATTTCCAAGAAACTCTAGGAACAGGCATGTAGCCAGGGGTGGGGGGCTAAGGGGGCTCCAGCCCCCCCCCCGAAATTCTCAGGGTGGTCCGCAAAAAGGCCTTACTGGTACATTATTTAAACTGTTACGTTTATTCATATCATGATCTGATCACCATGCTCATTATATCCCACATTAATGGGGTTATTGGGATAACAATACAAAAGGTTTGCTAGGGTAGACCCTCTTCCACCCAGTCTCAGCCCCCCCGAAACAAACTCAGCCCCGAAACAAAATCCTGGCTACGGCCCTGTCTAGGAAGGTTTTATTTTGTGTATTGCTTCAGATTTCCTTTTGTGTTTGAGTGCTGCGGAATGAATGGAAATCGGTGTGTTATCCAAAGATAGTAGTAGTTGTATTAATAATAATAATAAGCTTTATTTTTAACCTGCCCTCACTCCCCAAAGGGACCCAGGGCAGCTTCCATAGGCAACCCCCCCCGCAAACGTTCAATACCATGTGCAACAAAACAGTTTTTTTCTGTGTCAGGAACGACTTGAGCAGGGGTGCTCACATTTTTCAGCATGCGAGCTACTTATAAAAAACAACCAAGTCAAAATGACCTACCTACCCACTACTCAGAGAGCCATAAAAGCAAAATATTTGGAAATTTATTTCAGTGAGAGCCATATAATATATTTTAAGACTGAAGTCAACTAAATGTGAGTAAAATTATTTATAATAGTAATGATGATAATATTCATTCAGCCTCTGCTACTTCTACTACTACTACTAATAATAATAATAATATCAACAACAACAGACCTCCAAGGCCCATCCAGTCCAAACTCCTTCTGCCATAAGGGAAAAACACAATCAAAGCATTTCTCACAGATGGCCATTCAGCCTCTGATAATAATAATAACAACAATGGGTTCCTAGAATAGGAGGAAACCTGCAAGGGCCATCCAGTCCAACCTGCTTCTGCACCTGGGCAGTGTCGGGAGTCTGCGGGGCAGGACTGAGCCTTCCTCCTGCCCTGCCTGCGATCTACCAGGACGCCCTACACGATCTACCAGTAGATCGCGATCTACCTAATGAGCACCCCTGGACTTGAGAAACTCCTGGTTTGAGAGAATTGGCCATCTACAAGGATGTTGCCCAGGGGATGCCCATATGTGTTGATGTTTTTTTACCATCCTGTGGGAGGCTTCTCTCACGTCCCCACATAGGAAGCTAGAGCTGAGATGGGAGCTCACCCTGCTCCCTGGATTCGAACCAGCAAGCTGTTGGTCCTCTCCATAGGATAACGCACAAAAGTAGGGTTTTGTTGTTTCTTGAAGGAGAGGAGTGAAGGGGCTGTTCTAATTTCTTTAGGGAGGGAGTTCTGGAGGAAAGGGCCATGGAGAAGGCCCACTCTCTTGTCCCCTTTCTCAAATTTGTTTCTTTACTACTAGTAAGGTAAAGGCAAATGTTTCCCCTTGACATTAAGTCTAGTCATGTCTGACTTTGGCTTAGAAATGGAGATGAGCATCATTCCCCAAAGAGCCAGTGTTGTCCATAGACACCTCCAAGTTCATGTGGGCAGCATGACTGCATGGAGTGCAATTACTTTCCCGCTGGAGTGGTACCTATTGATCTACTCACATTTGCATGTTTTCAAACTGCTAGGTTGGCAGCAGCTGGGGCTAACAGCGAGAGCTCACCCCACTACCTGGATTTGAACCACTGACCTTTTGGTCAACAAGATCAGCAGCTCAGTGGTTTAACCCACTGGGGGCTAGTAGTAGTAACTAATTTAATGCTTAGATCAGCGGTGGGCAATTACCGGCCCTCCAGAAATCCTAACAGCTGGTAAACTGGCTAGGATTTCTGGGAGTCCAAAACACCTGGAGGGCCGGTAAATGCCCACCCCTGGCTTAGATCATAGATTCAAGACAAATAAATGCATAAATTCGGATTCAAGACAAAACCCTTAAAATACAGCATAAAATACTATATATGAACAACTTCTTGCATAGTTAAAAACCAAGTCAAATTCAGTATTATTAAAACTTAAACGAGAAACACTCTGGATATAGACAGCCACACTATGATAAAGTAAAAGCTTCCCCATAACAGTTGACTGCAATATCAGAAATTAATCTTGCCCAAGTTTTCAATGCTACCAGAGAAAAAAAGAGACTCCTCATGAGTAACCCTGTGGTTACAAAGATGTGGTTATTAATTTTAATTTCCCAAGGAAAGGAAAATGAGATGTATATGTGCACAGCATGTGTAAACACACTCTGTAGCCAAATGCAAAGACCTCCACAGACTTTGATCCACACTTCTAACAAGAGTTTCCTGAGTGCGAGACCTCTTTCACACAACACAGTTGCAGCCCTGTGGTCTCACTTTAATGACTATGGTTGCATCTCAGACTACATCACTAAAATCTGTGTAATACTATAATTCCAGTAAAGTGTGTATTCTGGCTGAAAAATCTAAAGACCTAATGAAACTACAAAGCCTCAATTTCTATTCCATACAGCCAGAATATCTAAAGTGGAATAATAATATTTTATATATTTGGTTTTTAAAGGCCTCTAACTCATCACATTATAACCATATGCATAATGCTAGTTGTTCTATTGCTGTAGTCAACTCTTTACTAAGTTGTGGATGGGATTGGTTCAAAAGTTCACTTGCAGAGAGATAATACTGTCAGTGCATTGAAGAGACCTGTATGCCCAGTTGGGTGTGCTCAGGTTTATTGATTTCCAAAGATTTGGGCACACCTAAAGCAATTTAAGGTAACGTTGCACATGTGCCAACCACAAAAGGTTAGAGAAAGTTGAAAGGTTCTGTCCAAAACATACTAAAGTAAAAAAATGTCAATGTAATTATTTCTCAAGATTGTGGCTCCTTTGCTGTCCTTCATTTACAATTTGATAAATGGAAACTTTAAAAGTCACTAACAAAAGTTCATACATTTAATCTAATCTGTATTTTAATACATTTTTACTTTCTCCAAGTTGCACAGGGCAATGTCCTTGAGTCTGTTCTTCTTCCGTCCTGCTTGACAACAAATCATCTACTAAATGGAAGCAGTGATAAGAGGCCAAGTCACCCAGAGAACTTTGCAAGAATTAAAATATAGGTCTCCTCAGATCATAATTACAGCTCTTTTGTTAACCTTTTAATAATATATCTTCCTAGGGCTAGTGAAGTACATGTTGGTGCCCCCTCCTCATGTCATATACAGAGACTGGCTGGATTGGCAGGTGAATCTTACTTTAGTATTGGGACAGACTAGCATCCCCCACACCACTCTAGTCTAGAGCCCCAACACAGGCAGTGTTACATATATAAAAGTCTGTCCCCAAACAATAAGGAATTGCTGGTGATTCCAGAGGATTAGCTGAGATGCTGCTGCTGTGAGCATATTCTGCTTCACTGTAGTGTTGGCACCATATATTCCTGCAGAGCTAGAATACCTGTGCATAGCACAGAAGGGCATGTCCGAGCAGGAAAACACATATAGCTTATTTTGTGCATTAATCTGCCAGATTGCTTTTTGGAAAGTATTAGAATTTTAGACCCGTATAGTGAGATAGGTCCATCTGATTTGGCAGAATATGCACAAAAAGTGCTGGACAAATATAAGTCTTACAGGATCTACTTTGTTTTTTATTGGTCAGTCGTCAAGGACCAGTGACAACATGGATGCATGCAAGAATGAGATGCTTCTAAGCATACATGCCTCTGGGCCAGGAATCTATGATCAATACCAGATTCTCAAATGCTACTACACATACTCTGTTTCTCCCCAAGTGTTTTTTTCAGTGGCCTAACTTAGAGGAATTGCAGTATGAGTTAGAAAGCTTTGGTGATATATTGCAACTTACCCAGACTCTACTAGTAAATCCTGCTATCTTTTGCACATTCCTAGTATATACCAAGTGGCAGCATCTATTCAGTTTTCTGATTGGTGACTTCTCCAGCTCTGTTTGTGTGTATGCAGGTCGCTATCTTGCAACTATGGTCCCGTCCCCCCGTCCCCACTCCACTGACGTTACTGTCAGAAATAGCATTGCCAGATCTGGACTTTCTCAAATGAGATTTCAGCACTAAATCCTGAGACCTTGGGACAACCACTTGTGATGTCACAAGAGGGGTCTTGGTGATGTTGGAAGGCGATGTTATAAGGGGCAGCCCATTATGATCCCATTAAGTATGATACAGTAAACATTAGCCACAGCTAAAACACTAACTCTTAATACATGAGACGCAACATATGGACGGCGGTGCTCTTGCCCTGAGGACTGGAGAAGTGTGGGCAGATCCTGACACCTTGCAACTCTAGTTTAATGTGCACTTGCTGTTTGCTAATTGATAGATTTACCAGGGATTTTCCTACATTTAAATGGTTGAGTGTCTAAGTTGAACATATGTTCATACTGAAGTAACTAAGAATGGACTGTTTTTTGGAGGCGGCCTTTTTGTTGACTTCAGAAAGGTACACACTCAGCATCCCTTATCTGGGATTCAAACATTTGAAATATCCTATTCATGTATAAGTGTAGAAATTTTAGTCAAAAAATAAACCCAAAAAAACCTGGGTTGACTCAAAAATGGGTCAATATGAGTACTGTACCTTAACTCTTGACAAAGAAGACAGAAGGCAGTGGCAGAAGGCAAGAACTTCAGGCACCTCTACACAATGCCAAAACCCTCACCGAAGCGGTTTAAAAAAACCTGCTTCAATGTGGGTTTCGGTCCCCACATACTTACCCAAAACCCGGGCTTTCCCGGGGGGGTGGGTGTGTGACACAAATCTGGATGGCATGCAGCCACCCCCAAGGATCTAATTATGTCCCAAAAATGTACTTACAAGGTCCCTGGCTGCCATAACTCCCATCGGCATGTTCTCCTGGTGCCAGAAAATTACACACGAGGAGATGGGAGGTGTGAGGATGAAAATTCCTCCTCACCCGCTTACCCCCCCCCCCCCCAAGCCTGGTCTCCTTGTGCATCGTTTTCTGATGCCAGGAGAATTTACTGATAGGGGTTATGGTGGTCAAGACCTTATAAGTACATTTCCAGGGCTTAATTGGGGGCTTGGGGAGGGAGTGGATGCCATCCTGCACCTTTGAGCTCCAGGTGTGGGATGGCAATGGAGACTCACCCCTGGTAATCCCAGAACTACCTGGAAGTGAGTTTCCACAGTCCCAATACCTCATTACCTGGGCCTTTTGGGAAGGCCTGAAAGGCCCAGGTCTAATGAGGTATTGGGCCTGTGGGGTATCTAATTAATTTGGAATTAGCTAGTTTTTACCAGTGGCATTATTTGGACACCTCCAGTAAAACAGACAGGTCCTGCATTTTGGGCCTGTCTGGATGGATCCTTAATCCCTAAAAAAAAGCACTAACCCCCTCTAGCCTTTCCACCATGGTGCCGCTTCTGGCCTTTGTGATTGCTTGGGTGGGGAAATGAAGGCAATGGCAGGAGTAGCTGACCTCCTGATGTGGCATTGGTGTTTCTCCTCTTATCCATGGATCATATAAAAATTAATACTTTTGGCCTTCAAATCTGCATGACTTACACATGAGGTCAATTTATACATGAGTATATACACTATTCCAGAATCTAGAATTGTCCACATGGGTGGCTAAGATTGTGACACCTTTGCTTTCTGGTGGTTCAGCGCACATAAGCTTTGTTTTGGTCACAAAATTATTAAAAATATTTAATATAAAATTCCCATCAGGCTGTTTATAGGGTGTATATGAAATATAATGAATTTAATGTTTAGGTTTAGGTCTCATCTTCAAGATATCACATTAAATACATATATGCAAATATAAACATTTCAAAATATGGGGAAAAAATCTGAAAGTCAAAAAACATCTGATACCAGGCATTTTGGATAATAAATACTCAACCTGTATAACATCAGGAGCTTCCTTTACAAGCATTTTTTGTAAAATAACATACATTTAATGCATAGTTCTTACTTCGTGGATTAAATGCTTATGTTCCTCTGAATCATTATGTTCTATTGTTATTTTAGTGGTAGAACATCCTAAACACTGCTTAATTGGGTTCATTGAGACTAAGATGCATAAGACTGTAGCCTTTATAATCCAACAGCAATGCTATACAAGACTTAGATTGTAAACATTACCAAATCAAGTGGCTGTATACTGTATATGTGCAAATCAAAATATAAAGAAGCACCAAAACATTTATGTTTCTCTACATAAATCTTCACAGAAGATTGACTGATAGACCAATCTTATACATGTTTATTTAGAAATAAATCTCAATCTGTTCACTCTCTACTAGGATATTTAGGATTGCATTCTAAAATATTTACCAAAGCATGCCATCTGTAGCTGGCTTTTTGTGTGTGTTTTCTTGTTAAAGGTAATCCATCTATCTGTATAGGCAAAGGGCTTGCATTGTTCAGTAAGTGAAACTGTTCAGGTTATGATGAAAAGGATTCTGATTTATCCTGAATTCAGTTATAGCCAATTTCATATAATGTGTTTGTGTATGCATCAGGTGTTGCATTGGTTATTTTCCCTGTGATGGTAGCAGAAAGACTGAACATTTATTGAGGTTTTGTAAAGGTTTTCTTTGTAACCTGGAAATTATTAGGCCACTTATAATTTCCAGATTATCTCCTTTGAGCTGGATTATATGGTAGTGTACTCTCATATAATCCACTTCAAAAATTATAATCTGGATTATCGAATTTGATAATCTGGTTTATATTGTAGTGTAGAAAGGGCCTTAGTGTTCTCTTTGGGAACAGATGTCTCCTTAGAATTTGTTTTGGATATCTTGGTGTATGGGTTTTACCTAAAAAATGTTATGTGGAGGGGGCAGCCATTTAGAGCAGGAATGGGGAGTTTGTGGTTCTCCAGATTTTGCTTTGGACTACAAGTCCAAGCATTCCTTTCCATTGGCTGTTTGGCTAGTACTGATTGAGGTCTGGGTCCTATAACATCTGGAGGACTGTGCAGTTTCCAACATTGATTTAGCTCAGTGTTTCTCAAATTGTGATGCTCTAGGTATTTTAGACTTCAGCTCCCAGAAATCCCAATCTGTTTACCAGCTGTTAGGAATTGTGGGTGCCAAAGTCCAAAACATCTGGAGGACCACAGTTTGAGAAACTCTGATTGAGTTAAAGCAGACCTGGAGTTAGGCCCCTTCTACACTGCCATGTAATCCAGATTAAACTACAGTACCTGTGGCGCTTCAAACGAACTCTTACTCCTATCAGCACCAGTATGGACAATACATTCCAGTATTTCTGGAACTTGGAGTTAAATGATTAGAGGGCCACATCTGTTTTATACTATCTTGGGCACTGTGACAGATGGACATGATTGCAAGCCTCATAAAAACTCTTATTTATGAAGCAAAAGCTTTTACTTGGAGTTTCAATGTATTTTCATTAAGCATCATATGTTTAAGTATTTACATTAAATGGGAAAAAACTGTTATTTTCCCCCTTCACGTGTACTTAGTCCTGCAAGTTATTAAGCACAATGATCATATTTTAATTTTAATATAATAGATTTAATTCACCTGTGATTCTGACGAGACAATTTAGCAGATGAGTTATATTTCTTTCATTGAAAGCTCATGCTTGCCCCTAAGTATAAGCTACTGTGTGGATCAGATTATAAAAGTGACCTTTTCTATGTAAGCTTAATATAGCTTTAAGTGCCACAGAGGTTCATGTCTTCCTGGAGGGATGTTACTGTACTTTGAATTGTAGCTATTAATTGTAAAAATCAGTGATCCAAAATCAATGATTCCAGGCTGTTTTTCTTTTCATGCTGCACTTGTGTTGTAATTTTGGTTCCAAATATTCACTTGAAGAAATTTAGCAGATTTTACCATGGGCTTTATATGTGGCATAAAGGTAAAGGTTTCCCCTGACATTAAGTCTAGTCATGTCCGACTCGGGGGGTGATGCTCATCCCCATTTCTAAGCTGAAGAGCCGGCGTCGTCCATAGGCATCTCCAAGGTAATGTGACCATTATGATTGCATGGAGCACCGTTACCTTCCTGCCAAGGTGGTACTTATTGATCTACTCACATTTGCATGTTTTTGAACTGCTAGGTTGGCAGAAGCTGGGCCTAACAGCGAGAGTTCACTCTGCTCCCCGGATTCGAACTGCCAACCTTTCAGTCAGCTACGCCACCAAAGGGCCCTGATCAGTGGATTATATCCGCAAAATCCATGTTGATCATGTCTGCCATGTATTAGCTTCCATGAAGTGGAAGTATTGGGGAATTTCAGTCTTAGCAGCACCCCAGAACCAGTGTAATATAGTGATAGGATTCTGGGATTAGGACTCTGTGAGACTGGGTGTCGGATTCCTGCTCAGCCACAGAAATTTACTGGTTGACCTTGAGCGAGTCATATCTTTCAGTCACAGAGGAAGTGAGTAGTGTTGGCAGATTATCAATAAACTTATCAATAAATCACTATGATAGGCCTGGCATAGGTCAGATTCTTTGTTGTTAGGTGTAAGGCACCTAACAACAAAGCAACACCTAATAACAAAGCAACACCTAATAACAAAGCAGTACCTCCCAAGGGAGGTCAGGCTGGCTGCATCCTTCTTGAGCTTCCATCCGATGCTGAGACTGTACTGTTTTCTTCAATTTGTAGTCCTTAAAACTGGGTCATTTTATTGATTGTATCAGGTGTTTTAAAACTGTTTATATAAAATACTATGTTAGTATTATTTAGAAGTATTTTTACTTGTTTTAACTGTTTTTATTGACTATACATCAAGACCCAAAAACATTATCTCATTAGTCTAAATGGATTAAGAGGTAACTGAACAATACTTGAATTTTTATTATTATCGATATGGAATTATTGCACATTTCCCTATTGTGGCTTTGAAAATAGTAGAATAAAATAGTCTATTTTTCAAACCCACAGTATTAAAACTTTATGTTCGAAACCGTACATGTTCGAAACCGTACATACGAACAAAATACCCAAGTTTTAGAGAGAGAAAAGATACTACCGCTGCCAAAAAAGAACCTATCACTCTTTGGTTGTTACCTTGGATGCTGAAGTCACCTGGAGAAACACCTCAAAGATTTTTAATATATTGGCAGATTATTTGAACAGATGGTATTTTAGATACTGTTAGTCCTATGCCATATCATTTTGAATTGAGCCTAGAAACAGAAAGCCACTGCAATTGTTTAAGTTCTGGCTATGTAGAATCTCAATGCCTAGCTTCTTTTAACAACCTAGTAACCTATCTTAGAATTAACGGTACAATTTCGTAATTATTTTAAATAGTCCTCAATTTGCTATTGCTGTTTCTCTCCATTGCGTAGCTGTTTGTTACCATGAATAAAAAGACACAGAGCTGGTAGCTCTAACCACCAGCTGAAGCCATGAGCATTCACACAATTTGCGCTGAATATTATTGAGGTAGGTGTTTGCAGCTGGAAACCCAAAGGCCTGATTTAAAGAATATCTCAGGCCCTTCAGAGGCAAGAAAGTTGTGAGGGATAGTGTTGACAGGATGGGTGAGTCCTTTAATACACATCCCTTCTTCAGTGTAGACTGTAAAACCAGTTATTGGAGAGAAAACATAATGGGATTTAGTTATTTTGCAATAGAACTGTGATTCATATTACCATAAATGTAGTATGTAAAAATAGGTCTGTAGAACTTTGAACCCACAAGCTGAGCTCAGTCAACTAGGATCTTGCTAAACCTACTTGTCCCACAAGGTTTTCTCACTAAAAGCGTATGAAGTTGTTCAACCTTCATGCTTAGCTGTTGGGCTGATTTGACTTTTTTTTGTTAAAGTTGTATAGATATGTTGTAATATGTGCAAATCATATTAATGATAGAAATGGTTGGTCTTAGTTAATTAGTGAACAGAACAATGTGTGGAAGAACTAAATCATGAAATCAAACTTTATTTATATCCTATCCCATCACCCCTTGGGTACTCGGTGAGGCTTGCAACATAGATGGCAACCATTCTGTGCCACACAAATACATTTTTGTGTGTCAGAAGCAATGTGAGAAACTGTAAATTGCTTCTGGTGTGAGAGAATTGGCTGCCTGCAAGGACAGTGCCCAGGGGACTCCCAGATATTTAATATTTTACTATCCTGTGGGAGGCTTCTCTCATGTCTCCGTATGAGAAGCTAGAGCTCAACAGATAAGAGCTTACCCCGCTCCCCAGATTCAAACTGCCAATTTGTCAGTTGACCATCTGTTGAGCTCTAGCTTCTCATACAGGGACATGAGAGAAGCCTCCCACAGGATAGTAAAATATCAAACATCTGGGAGTCCCCTGGGCAATGTCCTTGCAGGGGTTTAACCCATTACGCCACTGGGGGCTCCATACACAAATACATAATAAAAATACAAATAATATAAACAATTTATCATAACTAAACAGAATAATAAATCAATAAAACATGATTCACAGCAGCAATTAAGAGCAAGATAAAAAGCTAGATCAATAGATTAAAAACCATATCCATAATTAAAGTCCTATCCATACACCATTAATGCCTTGTGTGGAAAGCCAGATATTCAAACGTTTGATTCTCCATAAAAGTAGTATATAATGGTTTCTCAAGGTAAATTTCATCCTATTTCACTCTCCACTATGATTCAAAGGATTAAGTCTGTTGTTAGCAAAATGGCGTTTAGTAAGACTTACGGTGAATGACAAATGTAACACCCTATATTTCATTAAACTTATCTTGTCAATTAAATTTCTAAAATTGCAATCACATTAATGCTTTGGGATTGTTATTGCACATTAATTCAATTTTTCATGCTTATTAGACAAGCTATGTTTTATGTGCCAGATTTTTTATTTTTGCTTTAACTAGTCTAAGCTAAATGTTTCTATCTGTGGGATTTGTGTCTTGGTAAAAGTTCTTAAAGTATTCATTGAACATTGAAGTGTGGAAAGCTACAGTAACTCATCTGAGAGTAATCTAAAACTAGGTTAGGTATCAAATAGCTGCCAAGGCCTCTCTTGCAGGAAAACGTCCTACTGAGTAACTGCATATGCTTCAACTGTCCCAATTTGGCAAGAAGAGTCCCAATTAATACTCTTTCATTATGTGTTTAAAATACCTAAGTTTCTCTTCCCTCCTCCCAGTTTCTCTTTGTCCTCAGCTTATTTCAGTTGATGCATATGGAACTCAAAATGTAAAAGAAGTTTACTTTCCGTGAAAGCTGTGTGGGCCAAGGGGGTGTGGAAAGGAGAGGACATGAAAGAGGACAGAATCTTGATCTTCCCATTAGCTTCAGGCAAAAGCCACATGCTGTTGTCATTCCAAACTTGTGTATTCATTGGCATTAATTACCTTCACTTTATGGACCACACTCTGATGTTGCTTGACCATGTGCATCCTCGTAGTTTCCTTCTGTGAAATGATAGAGATATGTGATTGTGCCTACAGGAGTGGGCCACTTCATTATGCCAAAATGAGGTTAAGACAAAGATTTTGGATAATTTTACAACTTCCTGGAATGATTTTGATTTTAAATAGATTTAATAGAGTAAAGACACCATATTTTTCATTGCTCAAAGTGTGCAGCTTAAAGAACTTCAAATAATATTGGAAAAACAGAAGGCTAGTTCATTCTGTCTTGCTAACATTCTCTGCTTGGCTTTGGCAAGAGGTTCTTTCCAAAATTTTGTGCCATTGGGGAACCATTTCTATATCAACTTATATGCCAAAGTAGCTTAATGCATCTACTACAAAACTCTTGTACGCTATTGAGAGGCTTGGGGCATGTTCTAAGATGCCTACTTAAATAATATATGGCAAACAGATTACAAGATGAATGCAATAATAACTTTGGAATGGTTCTGTTTAGGATGATTGCTGGCCAGGACTTTTTAGCTTCACTGCTGTCATCCCATATGCCTTTTAGCAAATACGCTGTCCTGTGGCTTTGTGTCACAGAGCGAGATTAATAGTGGTAGATAAGCTGATTTTAGGGAAAGGTTTTCTACTATTAATTATCTTTGCATTGGGGAATTCTGAAAACCGGCTGCAAACATAAAGTAGAATGTAATAGCCAAGGGGAACATGTGAGAGAGGTCTCTGTGTATAGGTGTTACTATGCTAAGGCTAGAAAACATTGAGCTGAAATGGTGGTAATAGGAGTGCTTGTTATTTGTACTATGCATAATGAAAATCTATAGGGATGGATAACATCTGTAAGAAGGAAAGGGAAGAGTACATTTCTGTACATTAAAGATAGTATAGATTCGAGGAGAGGTACTGTATAGCTTTTAAGAGGGAGGAGGAGAAATCATATAATGGACCAGGGGCTAAGGAAGGCCAAAATTCATCCCTTCTGCCCCCTATAATGTATTTTGGGGGCAAAAAAAAGTTTGTGTGTGGGATGTGACCCTCCACCTGATGCAAGTGTAATGCCCCCCCCAACTTCCCACAGTAGCCCATCCCATTTTACAGAATACTTAAGCTATAGAATTTCCTTTCAAAGAAATCTAGATGTCTGCCAACGAATGCTATAGAATCATGGGAGTTGTGGTTTTACAAAGTTTTAGCCTTCTATGCAAAAAAAGTGTTGGTGCTTCATCAGATTACAATTCCCATATTTTATATCACTGAGTCATGTCAGTTAAAGTGGTGTCAAATAATCTCAGACTACTTTAAAAGAAAATTAGCCAAATTAATGGAGGATGGAAAATATCAATGACTGCTAGTCATGATGGCTATATATGATGGACTCTAGTGCAGAATGCCTAAGAATGGCAGTATGTCTCTGAATATCAAATGCTGAGAACATTAACGGTAGCGTGCAACTGTTCATATGGCCTGCTTATGTAGTCTCCCAGAACAGAATCCTTGACTAGATAGGACTGTGATCTGATCCAATCCAGATATTTTTATGTTCTTAAATACTTTCATGGAACATACAGGAATATAGTTTGGAAAGTACTGCTCCAAGCAACAGTTCAAACATTTATGTTTTTGTAGTCCTTAAAATTCTTTTGCTAAGCAAAGCTTCAGTTTTGCTTTTGTTTGTTAAGATGCTCTTGTTTCTCAGTTTGTGAGCTGTGTACTGCTTCATTGTAATTCAAGGGGATACTTGAACATTGTCTAGATTTATTTATTCTTAGGATTGTATTATGTAAGAGGCAAGATAGAACAACATCACCAGTGGTTATTGAGCTGGTTTGCACATGACTTGACAAGATAGTTAGCACATGGCTACATTCACTGTAGCATTAGTAGAATAAGCCTAGGCAAGCCTCGTGCATTGTTTCCCCTTTAGCTCTTCCAGGAGATATTCAAAACCGTTTGCTTCCATTATTGACTATTTCAATCTGACAAACTATTGTAAATCTTAACAAGGGTTAGTGGAAACAATCCAATGTCAACTGTCATTTTCAACAAAGCTGCCTTGTTTTCACTAGCCATAATTAAGAGTAATTATTTTTTTGGTTTGATGCCATGTTAATCTGTGCCTTTTGTGGTCACATCATAGGAATACATCTATCCAGAACTACTGTGGCCTCTGCTTTTGCATTACATGCAAACATTCTCATGGTGTGTATGTTCTAATTTCATACTTCTTGTATGTGATGGATTTTTGTTTTCCTTTAAAAGCTTACAAAGAAAGCAGAGCCTGACAAGGTTGGGGAGATAATGGTGTTCCCAGTCACTGTACTTCAGTGTGATCCCATTTGTCACTTTTGGTCCATATGACGTATGATTGCATGCCAGGATGAAAGGAAAACTATATGTCTGACTACTCCTGGTGGCTATTGGTATACCCTATGATGTACTTTAGTTCTTTAAAAATAAAGACTCTTGAGACAGGAATAAAGTTAACCAAAGAAGTTTATTGGAACAAAAGGCAAAGTGAACTTCAGTCAGAGTTCTTGAAAGGTGAATCAAAACCAAGTACAGTGTTCCCTCACTTATTGCTGAGGTTAGGTTCCAGGACTTCCCGCAATAAGTGAAAAACTCCAATATAGGGATACTCTATTTATTTTAATATTTATACATTAGTTTAGTAGTTATACACTATTTTAAGTCTTTATAAACTTAAAATAAAGTGAAGGAAAGGCCCTTCAAGTCTGAAGGGAGGGAGGACTGAAGAGGGAAAGTGCCTTGGAGAGTGACGGCGGCAGAACCCCACAAAACAGCGAAAATACAATGACATATTTTATATTAATATTTTTTGAAATCCGCGAAACAGCGAGTCCATAATAAGCAAACCACGAAGTAGTGAGGGAACACTGTATTACAAAGATGCAGTCTGTAGATTGAATTTGGTTACACTGGAAATAAACATTTGACTATACTCATAGAATGAGGTAAAATATTTAATTTGAAAGTAAAATACTGGACTAAATTGGCTTCAGTAAGGGACTTGGCTATTAAAGTAAAATACTGAACTAAAATGGTGAAGTACAAGCTATAATGACTATTTGGTAAATACTCTTAGTAAATACTAAGCTATATGGTGGTAAATACAGCTATGGTGACTCTGAGGTATATACTGCTATAAAGATCTATGAGGTTTGTATAGTTGGTAAATACAGCTACGACAATCTATGAGGTATGTGCTACAATGATGGCTATATGGTAAATTCTGTAATGATTATAAGAATGCAAAGCTATAAGGTATATACAGAACTATATTAACTCTGAGGTATGTACTAGGCTCCTCTCCATTGGTGCCCCCTTGTCGTGGGGGAGTGGCTTGCATACCCTAATTAAGTTGTGAGCTATGCTGGCGTTGGCATAATAGCCAACGTTAGGGCCTCCCATGCCAGACAGGTCACAACCGAAGGGTCTGACAAAAAGCGTCAACTGATGGGTTCTCTAGCCTTTTGGCAACCATCCAAAGAGAAGGGAAAAAACTAATTTCAAACCCGGGCAGATGGTGCTCATCTAACCCTGTAAAGTCAACCATCTAAGAGAAGGTACAGTAACTCTAATCAAACCTATGACCTGAGGCCCTCGCTGCCACCGTCCAAGCTTGCTAGGCCCCAGCAGACGAACCTTTGGTTTAAAGGGTGAGGCCAGTTCTGTGCATGCTGTGCTCCACCAGAGAAATCCATTGCACAGGCTCGAAGGACACATCCAACTTCCGAATAGAAAGCATGGGGTGAGTCCTTCCTGAATCTTCATTCGCAAAAAAAAAAAAAGCCAAGAGAAGAGAGATGTACTAGGCTATAGAGACTATGAGCTAAAAAGATTGTATGAACTCTAGGCTATAGTATGGTAAGGTATGTACTAGCTATAATCTTTAAGTGGTCTATACGAGGCTCTGGTGGTATATACTCTCTATGCTGATGGTATGTACTCTAAGCTAAGGTAAGTGCATGCTATAGAATGCCTGTCTTTAAATTGCCAGGCCAAGAAAACCCAGACAATTTCTGGCCTTACTCTAAAAAGCTCTGGCACAGACTATTTATGGCCTTCCTTCTCTAAAGCTCTGCCTCAGCAAGAAGAAGGGAAAAAACATTTCCAACAAGCTCTGAGGCAGCAGGGCTATACAGAGCCAAGCTTCTAGGGGGATTTTAAGCTCCACCCCTAAAACTAAGCACAAATGTTAACAGTCCACCCCAATGAGAGGCCAAAACAAGAGAACGAACAGAAGAGGGGGAAACTAGGCCAAGACTTCGCATGACCAAAAGCCAGCATTATTATCATTGTTCATTTTTACTATTTGAAACATCAGAAGAATGCTTAATGTTGTTGGATAAATTGCTGTTATTCCAATAATTTGGAATAGTATCTCCATAGGGAATGGCCCTACTCCAGAATAGATCTAAAGAAATGAAATAAGCAAGGGAAAGACTGAGCGTTGTTAATTATGCTTATCTTTCAGGTAAGCATATTGTACGTTTCTGGCTGTGATCACTCCTGTGAAGCCCTCTAATAGTAAATTCACACCAGCAAATCAGTAGCCTTGAAGTCTCTCCAGTACTTGCCTGAAAGCAAACACTTCAAGAGGGTTGGGTGGCAGACCTTGATGATTGCATTATGATTGAACCTTTATTTTTCTGAAATATTGGCTGAACAAAATACACTGTAGAAAGAAGATCTGTAGCAAAGCTCTTGACATAGCTATAGTGACTCGAACAACATGAACCTGAAACCTGAATTGAATTTTGGAAGCTGAATGGTGTCCAGGCACCAGGACAGTGGCATTGCCTTTTAAAACATACACCTATGCTCTGAAGCATTCTCGTAGCACATTAATTGTACGAAAGTCTACAGTTAGAGAAAATAAATATAATACCAGGCTACTTAGAGAGAAAATAGGAGTAAAAAAGAGCCCATTTAATTATTTAAATATAATACAGAATTTAAAATCTTGGCTTGTTCTCTGCCTGCTTCGTTTTATGTTCCAATTTAGAACTGAACAGCTTCCAGCTGTGCTCAGTTAAACTGCTAGTGAGAGAATGACAAAAGTACTTAAAAGAGTAGTCCTGTAGATGTCTATTCAGCCATAAGATCCACCCAGTGTAGTGAGACTTACATGTTGGTAAGTGTGCATAAAGATTAGAGCCTTTAATTTCATATGATGGAATCTGGGCGAAAAAGGATAAATCTTTTTTTCTCCTCATTTTTCTCTAATCCTACTTTTGAGTTTTTCTTTATTTAAAAATGTTAGCTGAGCTTGTTAAGCAGTTTTGTAAGGATCATGGCTGTGTTCTTTATGCTTCCTTATCTTCAAATTCAAATTTCATATGTATATATATATGACAAGGATAAAAAGTTGTAATAAAGAACCGAAGCAATTTCTATCTCTTTTAGTAGAACTTTAGGAAATCAACTTCTGTTTTTATTTAAGGGCAAAACCCAATGAATTAATAAACCGTAGACCATGGGTCCTCAAACTTTTTAAACAAAGGGCCAGGTCACAAACTGTTAGAGGACCAGATTATAATTTGAAAAAAAATGAATGAATTCCTATGTACACTGCACATATCTTATTTGTAGTGCAAAAACCACTTTAAAACAATACCATAATTAAAATAAAGAGCAATTTAAACAAATATAAACTTATTTGTATTTGTATTTCAGTGGGAAGTGTGGGCCAGCTTTTGGCTAATGAGATAGGATGTTGTTGTGTGTTTTCAAGTCATTTCAGACTTAGATTGACCCTGAGCAAGGGCTGGGTAAATGACCTTGGAGGGCTGTATCCGGCCCCTGGGCCTTAGTTTGAGGACCCCTGCTGTAGACAGTCCATGTACAGTATTTGCACATTTGCCACACATGTCAGTGACAGGATGCATATTTACTATTGCTTGTAATACATTGTTTTGGAAGCCACCTTAGGTGTCATTCTGGGAGAAAGGCTGCATACAAATGCTACAAATAAATATAATTGATAATATAATATAATTTGTGGATCCTGTCAGCGAGATGTTAAATATGCCTTGGCACTGAACTTTAAGGAACTTCTCTAAATTGCTGAAGTTATCCTCAAGATAGATTTGACACTTTGGATACCTCCTTTAAAGCACCTAAGTGAACCTGGAGCAGATTCACTTCTGTATGGATATAGAAGCTATCAACTGCCACTGCTCAATAGCAAATACTTTGGGCTACATCCAATGTACAGACTTTTTTTGCAGCTCCTGCTTTCCACTTACTCCCCTTCTTTTCTCATGTATTTTTTTCTTGTGGTTGGAAGCCTCTTCAGAGTGGAACAAAAATGGTGTAGTGGACTACGGTAGATGTGGGAGATTAAAGGAGGTTATGTGTTCCTGCCATTTATAAGTAATGAAATAATGGAGCACAAATTTGTTTTTAACACAATTCACAGTATTATGATTACAAATTATGTTCCTTAAAGGCCATTAAGCTTTACAGTCACAGTGTTCCTGATAATAAGTAGTAACACTTTCAGTGCTCCATTTTCACCATGAAATACTAGTTCTATACAACTTTTAGAGTTGGCAGGCTGCATTTCCCAACAGCTTTATCCCTTTGCTAGGCAGGCTGGGGTTGAAGGGAATTGCAGCTGAACAAGAAGGCTAAGCCATCTGATCAGTTTGGATGAGAGCATGAGTTGTAGCCCAGACAGATTTGGCACTGATGGAAGTCCAAACTTGACCAGGTCTTTGATTGATGGGAGCTGCAGCCCATCAGCTGTACGATTTTATAAAAGGTCCCATTATATGGGTAGGCATTTTCTAATGGGATCATTCATAAAATTGAAAAGCAAGACATTTCTATTTCTAATAAAAAGCATTACACAATGTCTTAACTGAGCAATGCTGGGTATGTATACACACACACACACAAGTATACATTAAAGTTTAGAAGGCCACATTGCTAGAGCATGAACCACTATAGTCAGCCTTTTCTTGTTTAGGAATGGTTATACTTGGCACACCAGACAAAGCTGGTAAAAGGCACTGTGTCTCAAGTGACACTCCTGGATCAAGAAGCTCCTCCTAGCAATGTTTCTTCTACTAGAATAGGCTGCACATTCAGTTCTTTTACACAAGAGCCATCTCTCCCAAATGTTTTGGATTTTCTGGAATTGAGTCTCAGTTTATTAATCCAAATTTAACTCATTACTGGCTGTTAATCAATATCTGCACAGCCTCACCTGTCTCAACAGTAACAGAAATAAAATTGGGTGTTCCCAACCTATTAATGACATTCCTCTCCATATTCTCTGATGACCTCATTCAGTGGTTTCATGTAGATATTAAAATGCATAGGATTTAAAATGGATAGTTGTATGACATTACAGCTCAAAATATCTCCATGCTACTTTTTGAAACCAACCTTGTATAACTAGAGTCACTGACACCCAGCCTAACAACTCAGTCCAATGTTATTAATGAGAGTGGTTACACCAACTAGATGAGGGTACAACAATTTGTTTTGCATGAGTCTTATTATTTATATCCTGACTTTCCTCTCTAAAAGGAGACTCAAAGCAGCTACAGAGAAAGGCAAGATTCTATCCCTCTTCTTCCCCCTCTCCTACATGGAGTTGATTGAATGTAAGCTAATTTTGTCCCTTGAATTAAGTTTAAACTGAGGTCAAATGAGAAAGTAGGAAGAGGAGAAAGAAACTGGAATATTTAAAAGCAGTCAAATAGTGGGATGTTGTATTGGACCTCTCCTTGATAAAGTGGGACAGTTGAATGACATAGTAGTACTACAATAGTAGTAACCTGGCTTTTAGAACCAGTACCTATACCTAAGAGGATTAATAGGACAACACAATCCCATTCTGTTGAGGGAGAGGATCAGAGAAGAGATAAATTTAACAGCTCTTTGCCTCACTGAACTAATCCAGCTATTTCCCTATTAATGTAAATACTTTAACAGTGGCACCTCCAAACTAGTGTTATAAAGAACACTAGCTAAAATTCTTATACTCAACAAAACACTCCATGGAAAACTGGTCCAGTGATACAAGATTGTTCACATTTTGGAACTATTTTGCAGAAATGGTACAAAAACATTGGTCTTGTACAAAAGTCAATTATCAGTTAAGAGAGAGGGAAATTAGCCACATCAATTTATGGCAAAAATGGATTGATTCATGATGGTGATAAGTTTGAAAGTCCTTTAAAATGATAACGGCAAGGCCTTGGACTCCCCAGATCTGAAATTACATCTTGCTTATTGTGTGTCAGTCACATGTGTCATATGAATGTCATGGTGCTGATTCAGCTGTACCCCTGCCACATTTGGCCTGTTTAGATGGGCCCCCAAAGATGAAAGTCTAGTTCAGTTAGAATAACATGATCTAACATTCATCTGACACACTTACTTGTGACATGAAATGAAGGTTCACGTTGACTTTAAAAATGTGTTTTTAGTCATGCAGTTCTAAGAATGTGGAATAAATATAAACCAAAGTTATGTTCAAAAACACTATTGTCGATTTCTACACAAATATTGTATAGATAAATAGAAAGAAGGAAGATGAAACAAAGATGTAATGATTTTCGAAGGGATTTAAGACACAGGATGAACACTCAGTCTAAAGCAATGGTGTCATACACATAGGGTTTTTTAAAAAAATATCCTGTATGAGATCCTAGACTTTTTTGCAGGCAGAGTATGGGTTAATTAGAAAACTGTACTATCAGGTCTGGTGGTAAATTTAGGTATTGTGACAGCAAAGCATGACAATAAGAGCCAAATTAAACTGCTTTACCTTGTGGAATGAGATATTTTGGGATATATAATTACACAGCACTTTACTCAGGAAATGAAAAGTTAAGTGGAAATGGAGTAGTGACTCTTATAATGAGGAGAGATGTAGCAAAAGCAGTCAAAGCATGTAATGCAAAGATTGTTAGTATGTCAATAAAACATCAGGGACAACCAATTAATATAAGCACAATGCAAGTTTATGTTCAAATCATGGAGGTAAAAGAAGATGAAACTGAAAGATTCCATGTGGTAATTCATTTTTTGTATAACTAATTTTTATTCAAAGAAAGACCTATAATCAAACAATGTCATATAGATAAAGACAGATTTCACAAAATAAAAGGAATCCCTTTTACAAAAATAAAACATTCTTAATGTAAAACCTAAAACAACTAACAAACTCATTCTAACTCTTTGTGGTAATTCAAAAGAAAATCGCATACCAAAGCAGAATTTTATGTCAACCATAGGTGACTGGAATACCTACTGGAAGACAAGCGGGGGTTGAGAACGGGTAAAAATGCTGTAAATAAATAAATAAATAATACAAAAACATAAGGAGCAGAATCAAAGATTGTATGAAATTTTGTCTTGGCTTCAAGAAATGAGACAGGAGACCAACTGATTGAATTTTGTGAAGCCAACAGTTTGTTCATTGTGAATACATTCTTCAAACAACCCAAAAAGTGACTTCATGTAGCCAAAAAATAAGGATAAGTCTCAGTGGATAAATGAAACACTTCAATCAGTCAAGGTCAGAAAAGCAGCAAAAGAGAAAGATGACAGAAATAGCAACTGAATTTTGTGAAGCCAACAGTTTGTTCATTGCAGATGCATACATTTTTCAAACAACCCATAAAGTGACTATATGTTGCCAAAGATAAAGATAAACCTCCATGGATAAATTAAACTCTTCAACCAGCCAAGGACAGAAGGGAAGCAAAAGAGAAGGGTGACAGAAATAGTGCCAGAGCCCTGAATGTACCTATTCAGTGACTTCTATAGTAATCACTGCAGAGAAATACAAGATGACACCAAAAAAAAAAAA